>LGRX02014962.1:37668-52492 GCA_001247695.2 Cymbomonas tetramitiformis
GCTGCTCAGTCCCAGTCTCAGCTTCGGGGCTGCTCAGTCCCAGTCTCAGTTTCAGCCTCGGGTTCCCTTAGTCTCGGTCTCGAATCTCTCTTATTCTCAGACTTGGGTCCTCTCAGTCGCAGCCTCGGGTCCTCGGTCTCAGTCTTGATCACAGGCACGTCCTCTATCACTCAGCCTGCGGTCCTCTCCAGTCTCAGGTTTTCTTCAGTCTCGGTCTCAGGCCTTCACACTCTCAGTCTCGGTCTCAGGCCCTGCTTGACTCAAAGTTCCGGTCTCAGGCCTTCACACTCTCGGCCCTCCCCGGCTCCCAGGCCTTCAGCACTCAGTCTCTTGGCCCTCCTGTGGCCTCTCACACTCTCTGCCCCGGGGCCTCAGGCCTTCACACTCCTGGCCCCGGTCTCGGCCTTCACACTGGCCCCGGTCTCAGGCTCTTCACACTCTCAGTCTCAGTCTCAGGCCTCTCAGCACTCTCAGTCTCTCGGGCTCCCAGGCCTCTCTCACAGTCTCAGTTCCCCAGCCCTCAGGTCAAGACCTCTCTAGTCTCAGTCTCAGGCCTTCACACTTTGCATGTTCCCCGGTCTCAGGCTCTCTCACACTCAGTCTGCCTCCCAGGCCTTCACTCTCGGTCTTGGTCTCAGGCCTTCACACTCTCAGTCTCGGTCTCAGTCTCAGGTCTTGCAGTCTCAGTCTCAGTCTCAGGCCTTGCTGGTTCACACTCAGGCTGAAGCCCTGGGTCATCCCCACCTCTCGTTCCCGGTTCTGCACGCCAGGCCATCCGCACACGTGCACCCGGCGAGCTAGACCTCTCGGTGGCGCCCAGATATATGCGTGCCCTCCTGCCACTCCGTGTGGCTCCTGACCCTGCCCGCCACGCCGTCACAGGAGCTGGAAAAGCACTCCGGCGCCGAGGATAGCAGCGACGAAAGCAAATCCAAGCCCCGGCACGCGATGCCCCTGGGTCAGAAGACGCCCTCCAAGTTCCGAGGCGGCCGTGACGCTGTCCTTCACAATGTGTTCGAGGTCTGCACCTTCACCTGAGCCCTAAAACCTGAAACACGCTCCGAGCCTCCTGCGCACGCACGCACGCTGGACTCCGCTTGCCCACCGCTTGTGGCGCGTGTCTGGTGTGCACATGTAACAGTATGTGTCGAGTTGTAGCTAGGGTATTGAAGGCGATGAAATGTCGAATGCTGCGACGATCAATCGCCCGTTATTGCCGGGTGGATGTATACCGTGCTTGACATGAAGTGCAAGTCATCCTACTGCAAACACATGTGCCATTTTTAGCAGCCCGCACATGTAATCAAATGTTATGAAGTCGGGCATTGCGTCATTCTTGTATACATCGTGAATGTATTGATACACCTGACATTTCAGAGTGCATCCAGAAATTGCATTTAGGGTCTCTGAAATGTTAGGTGTATCAATACATTCACGATGTATACAAGAATGACGCAATGCCCAACTTCATAACATTTGATTACATGTGTGGGCTGCATAAAATGGCACATGTGTTTGCAGTAGGTTGACTTGCACTTCATCTCAAGCACGGTATACATCCACCCGGCAATAACGGGCGATTGATCGTCGCAGCATTCGACATTTCACCGCCTTCAATACCCTAGCTACAACTCGACACATACTGTTACATGCGCGCGTGTTACATGCGCGCGTCACATGTCGCCGCGCGGGATGCTGACTGACTCGGAGAAGGTTCCTGTAGGAAGCCCTCGAATGCTGCATGCCTCGTCGATGTGACCAGTGGTGCAGTGGTGGAGAACAGAATTGCTGTGACCCGGATGACTCGGAGACGGTGGTGACTCTGAAGTACCCCATCCTCCAGCTGATGCATCCCAACGGCCGCCAGGTGCGTCATTGGGCCGTTGAGAGCCGTTGATCGCCGACGTTGCCAATCCACCTGTCGAAGCGGAGAGCCAAAGCCATGCTCGTCCGCTCCGAGGGGCTCGGGCGCATTGGGCCGTTGAGAGCCGTTGATCGCCGACGTTGCCAATCCACCGGTCGAAGCGGAGAGCCGAAGCCATGCTCGTCCGATCCGAGCGGCTCGGCCGCATTGGGCGGGCCGACAGCGCTGCGCAGACCCGGCAGAAGACAGAGTTGGTTGGGGTAAGCGGGTGGAGCCTCGCTCGAGATGGTGGCCCTCATCGTCTCAATGCCCGCATGTCTCGCAGCGCTTTCGGGCTGTGTGGCGTGTGACGTGTTTATGGATGTGCTCATGAGGAGACGAAGGCTTCGAGCCGCCCAGTGCTGGGGCCGGGGGACCTCACATTACATTGCAATCGACGAGAGGTTTGCGCCGTGCGCGTTTTGGACGGGTGTGGAGGGGGAGTGGGTGCAGGTGATCTCTTGGAAGAAGAATCGGACGCTGCTGCAGTTCAACATGCGGCACGAGGAGTCGGCCGGCGCCACCTTCCTGGGGTCGTGCTCGGTGCCCCTGTCGGAGCTTCTCAACAAAATGAAGACGGGAGGCACCCAGGAGCCCCTCACGAGCTGGTTCCCTTTGTGCGTAGACACCCCGGAGGCTGACCTGGCAGAGACCGCTATGGCCGGGTCTCCATTCATCAACCCGTTCGCCTCCATGTCGCCCCAGCCGACCGCCCCAGCCGATCCAATTGTCGGCGGCCTGCAACTGAAGCTCACTCTGACGCTGCCAGAGCGAGGACATGCGCAGCCCAGCATGATGACGCAGGTCTTCCTTTCTGCCTCCCGGTGGATGGAGTTGGGGGAGCGCTGAGAGAAACTTTGCGCAGGCGCACAGCAGGTCGATCCTCGGCCCTGGGCGGGTGCGGTGTGCGGGCAATGGGCGGGGCCATGTGCGGGGCCCCGGGCATTGCAGCCAGACACCATGGCGGAGCAGCAGCGGGCCGGCAATGTTCCGGCAGCGTGAATCATTGGAAGACGCCATGCCGAGCAACTTGGGGGCGCGGGTCATGCAGGAGATGCTGGAGGGAATCGTCGAAACTGAAGAGCAAGGTGCAGGCCCAATCGCGGCTTCGCATTTTGGAATCAGAGCACAGCCTCTCCGCCGGTTTGCTACCTGGAGCTTTGATGCCTATCCAACATTCCTAAATATTCAGGTTCTGGGTACAACGTTTTTGATATCGACACAATTCAGATCTCGTGATATATCAGATACCTTGAGTATATTGTGTTCTTACAACTTCTGATGATCCAGGATGATTCAAAAGAAGTGAATCACCTACCTAATAGCTTCAGCTAGAACATTGTAGGTGGAATGTAATGTCAGTGTCACACCATCCTTAGTGTCCTTTATAAAGTCTCACTGTGTCATTTGTATGTCTCATTGTCACTGCCACGCGCTGCAGCCAGTACATTGGATGATGTAATTTGTAAGTGTCTGTGTCACGCACTGTCGCCAGTACATTGTATGATGTAATTTGCAATTGGGTATGTCACATACTGTAGCCAGTGCATTGTATGATGTAATTTGTAAGTGTCTGTGCCGCATACTGTCGCCAGTACAATGTATGATGTAATTTGTAATTGGGTGTGTCACATACTGTAGCCAGTGCATTGTATGATGTAATTTCTAAGTTTCTGTGTTGCATACTGTAGCCAGTATATTGTATGATGTAATTCGTAATTGTATGTGTCAGATAAATGTCTGTGTCACTGTCATCTACTGTCGCCAGCATACAGTGTAATGTAAGTGTCTGTGTCCTGCAAATAATTGTGTCATTCATCACAAGTTATTCTGCCCATACGGCGAGCATCGCCGCTTCGCCGAACCGCCAGCTGGAGCTCTGTCGGTGTGCGGTTTCCGCTCTGCTGGGTACGGCTCACGGTGCTACAGGTGGCAGCAGAGCACTAGGTGCAGCGCGCACGAACCGCTCCGCGGGACCACGCGCATTGCACGTCCCGTTGACCATCGACCCGCCGGCTGCGAGGTGTGCAGAGGGCTCTTCATGAGTGTGTCGCTCCCGGGACAATCCCCCAAAACCCTGAAACTCGCTGAGGTGGCATGCAGCGGGGGCCTCTTGTGAACTACAGGTTTTCTGCAGAAGTTGAAAGCGGCGTCCAAGGTGGCGCTGGACGTGCAGAACACGATGATCACGACGGCCGCGAACATCGAGCGGCTATGCAACCTCTTTAATTGGACACACCTCCACAAGGTTCTCACCCCTCGCTTCATCCCCGCAAGGTCCCCACACCCATATTAATCTGTGCTCCTCTCCCCCTTTCAGACCAGTCGCCAAATTTGGCAGTATCCCAAAAACTCAAAGATAGACTTCCTTACTGCCCCGTTTGGTGCCCGCGGTCCTGCAGCGTGCAGGGCAGCTTCAAGGGCGCTCGCAGTAAGCCCGAGTCAGGGAGCCAGTTTGACGGAAGCCGGCAGGGTCCTTGCCGTGAACCAGGCAGTGTGACTCGAGTATGCGATGCTTTCTCTCAAGACCCGAATTTAAGCAGTGCTTGTTGGCGTGGTGCCTGGCTTTTGGGCGTACTCGGAACATCCGCTGAAGCTGTAAGCGGCGCACCGCCGTGTCGCACAAAGCGGGGTGAAGGGGTAGCTCTGGAAGCCTAGAGGTGCTCACGGCAAGGGGGTGAGGGGCGGTGGACGGGGGAGGGGGGAAGGAGGTGTATGACAGACCCGCATCTTGTTTGCGGTCATCTTGTCTGCCCTGCTAGTGTGCACTTTCGTTCCGATGAGATATCTGATGCACCTCGGTATCTGCTCCACATTTTATGGCGGCTATAAGAAGCATCGTGCGTCTCGCTTCGCCTCGCCGTGCCTCCCCCCGACTCTATGCCTTTCCACTGTGCCTCGCCCTGTCCCGCATAGCCCTCTCCTTGAACAGCAGGGATTCGGCAGTCTACTTCGATGCGTGGTGGTGCTAGCTGTTGTTGTCGCTGCCATCCTGAGGGGTCTGCTTCGTGAAGGATTATTGCAGGTAGCCGTGGGGGTTGGGAGGGGAGCCGTGGGGGGTTGGAGGGGAGCCGTGGGGGGTTGGAGGGGAGCCGTGGGGGTTGGAGGGAGCCGTGGGGAGCCGTGGGGGTCGCACTGGCACCGCGTGAGGAGCCGTGGGGGGTCGCGCCGCGTGGAGGGGAGCCGTGGGTTGAGGGAGCCGGGGGGTTGGAGGGGAGCCGTGGGGGAGCCGTGGGGGCTGCAATTACACCTCGTGAGGGGGCCGTGGGCCGCACCACACCCTCGTGAGGGGCCGTGGGTGGGGTCGCCGCGTGAGGGGTGCCGTGGCTCCCGCGCGTGAGGGAGCCGTGGGGTCGCGCCGCGTGAGGGGTGCCGTGGGGGGTCTAATCTCCTCGTGAGGGGTGCCGTGGGGGGTCGCTACGCGTGAGGGGAGCCGGGGGGTTGCAGATCGTGAGGGGAACCGTGGGTGGGATGGTGTTGATGTGCACAGTGCGATGGGATGCTAGCCTGAGCAAGAAGGTGACCGACACCACGAAGAACCGGATCATGAATGTGCTGAACTCTATTCCCTCTCGCCACGCGCACCGAGAAGTATTCGTCTGGCGCAACCGGTAGCCCACCTCCCCTCGTGCCTCCCAGGTCCTGAGACGGCTCCAGAGGCGTGCACAGTGCCCATACATTCACTTCTATTTGGGATGTGGTGCCGAAGGTGGTAGAGCACAGTTCAGATGAATGGCCGGCGTTTCCGATGGGCATCGCACTGCATGAGGGCAGCAGGGCCCGTGGAGCCTGCAAGCCTTTTTCCATTGGCTTGTAACCATTCCCATTTGGTTCTGCCAGACCTCCGACGGACGACCGCATCAGCACGCCGCCCGCTTCTGGCCTTGCGCCCGACTCCAGCGGACCCCTGTACGAGCGAGTGCCCTAGCCTTGAAGAGCTCCAATCCAGTCGCTGTTCATATCGATGGGGGGCTGCACGGGGAAAATATGTAGGTACCAACAAGCAATGGTGGACCGGAGTAAGATCACTCTCATGATGCAGGTTGGTTCTTCCCGGCGAGCACGCCCAGAGGAACCCGCGTGAGGAGGGTGGCCCCTTGTGAGACGAGAGCCCGCCAGCTTGTGAGGACGTAGCTTCGAGGCGTATGACCTGCCGGCTGTGCGCGCCCAAGCCGGCTTGCTCTTCACCAGCGCGCTGTCCACACACCTGTGCCTTCACCTCTGCATCTAGTTCGTGATGCTGAGCCAGGGGAGGAGAGGGCACGAGGCAGGCAACATGGTCCGGATATTTGTATAAGAAAGGTCAGAAGAACACCGCATGGCGATCGCGCTTCGTGCTTGTGCGTGCCGGGCGAGTTATGTGGTGGGGTGACCACTTCGAGGCCATACATGGTGCGGATGCCCCTTTGAGACCGCGCTTGCATCGCGGAGAGTGTGTCCATTCTCTGTCACATTGGGCCTGGCAGATGTGGTTATTTTAGTGGTCGGCTGCACGCAACCTTCCGGAGCTCGGCCCCCGCTGCAGAAGCCTTCACATTGTATCCCAGGTGAAATCAGTGCAAGTCGAGATATCCAGTCCATCGCTGTGATTGGTTGAGATATCCTGTCCATCGCTGTGATTGGTTGAGATACCCAGTCAGTCTCTGCGATGAGTGAAGGTATCCAGTCCATCGCCGTGATTGGTTGACATATCCTGTCTCTTTCTGTGATTGGTGCACCGCATTTCGGCTCTGAAATAATGTTAGCTGCAGGTGGTATTGGCAGTGCCCTGCACGGTTGGCGGGAAGCCAATCAAATTTGAGGCAGTGTGCAAGTTGCTGCTGCCGGCTCCCTTGCCATTGGGGGCTGGTCTCACTTGTGCTGTTCCCGTCGCGTGGCCTTCCGGTGTTGGTCTCACTTGTGCTGTTCCCGTCGCGTGGTCTGCCGATGTTGGTCTCACCTGTGCTGTTCCCGTCGCGTGGTCTTCTCCGGTGTTGGTCTCACTTCTGTGCTGTTCCCCCGTCGCTGGTCTTCCGGTGTTGGTCTCAAATTTGTGCTGTTCCCGGGCTTCGCGTGGTCTTCCTGTGTTGGTCTCACTTGTGCTGTTCCCCGTCAAGCAGGCCTCCGGTGTTGGTCTCACTTGTGCTGCTGCTCCCGCTCGCGTGGTCTTCCGGTGTTGGTCTCACTTTATGCTGTTCTCTGCAAGCAAGTGGGAATGCCGGTGTGCTGGTCTCACCTGTGCTGTTCCCCTGCCGCAGTCTCTCCGCTGATGGTCTCACTTTGTGCTGTTCCCGTCGCGTGGTCTTCCGGTGTTGGTCTCACTTGTGCTTTCGATCCTGTCGCGTGGTCTTCTTGTGTTGGTCTCACGTGTGCTGTTCCCGTCGCGTGGTCTCACCTGTGCAGTTCCCTTTCACTCCATGTAAAGGATGTCGGGAGGACAGGTGAAACACCGCGTGGGGAACTTCTACTGGAGGCGCCAGTGGGGGGCAAAGTTGGTTCGAAGGTCGAGGGCGATGCGGCGCAGAGGATGGGTTCCGAGGGCCTGCCTCAACTTGAAAAGGAAGATCTGAAGCTTACAAGATTTTCTGGGAAAAAATTAGAGATTGAGTACTTATGCGTTGTGCACGGATGGGTAGCATCCCTACGCCCTCTAATTCACATAATCCGCATGTGTTTGCTCTGTCCAGACCACTGTGGATAAACCACAACGCCACACATAGATGTAGCTGGGGATGTGTCCTAGACATGTTTGCAAGAACCCGGGCATATGATCAGTGCCCACAGGTGTGTATCAGAAAGAGTTTGGACATCCAATTTATCCGTTTTTTCACCACTTTCTGGTCAATTGTGCAGGATATGACCGACGGCATATGTGATGTGGCACATGGCGAAGCTTTGCAACAACGGCTTTTTGCAGCTAAGGTGCTCTCAATTTCCGTCTTTGCCAACTGATGTGCATGGCCTTCTGAAAAGGTTAACTACTAGTAGTAGCATCGATGGTTCGAAGGCTTGGTCATGAAATATCCATGATCATATGGCAGAGGGTCGTACAGTATAGATGATGATGGATGACGCGTTTTGTGGTTGGAGACTGGCAGGAACCAAAAGCCCTTAACGCTTTTATGCAAGCCATCAACAGCCATGTGCGGCCACAGTCGCGACGTACATCGATGACTGCGCAAGAAGCGAATGCCGTGAAGGGTGATGACCAACCCGCATATGAAGATAGGCTGAAAGATAGAGTGAAACATGATTAATAGGGAAATGACTACTGTGTAGCAATTTGTTCATCATCTCACAATTAGTGTTGGTGTCGTTGCCTCGCAATTCTAGCTCGTTATGTCCCCACCGAGCTGCCGCAGAATTCTTACCAGGGTCAACGCACTCGATATCCCAGGGTAATGAATATTGTGCGAATAGGAGAAAGTGGCTGCGACGTATGATGCATCGACTGTCATCAATTGTGGCCGCCTCATTTGGTCATGATCATTGGTGTGTACCGGGATTGAAACACGTGAAGCAATCTCGAAATGAAGGATGGCGTTTTCAATAAGTATCAACATATGTTGTTCATCAGTATTAAAGTGAAGTGTTTGGTTGGAAAGCCAGCCAACATATCAAAGTATAAATTTTCAATTTGGTGTCCCAGTATTGGTGATGATTATATTGTGTGTGACGGTTGCATTCGCATGTGAGCGTGACGTAAGCATATTCCACCGAGAGGTGTGCAAATGGATCAGGGACTCCCAAGGCAAAATATAGGACTGACGGGGGTAATGGCATACGTATTTCGGTTGCACTTCTACAGGTCCATATCTGTGAGACATTGGCATTTCTGTATGTGCGGATTTCCTATCATCGCCACAAGTATAATCAGTTGGCACATCATTTGGCAGATGATCCCAAACCCACTGCTAGGTTGCAATTCTGATATTGTTTTGGCCATACGCTCAGCACCTTGGGGTATCTGAATCCCCACTTGGATATCAGCCTGATACAGTTCTCTAGCTGAGGCCCAGCATCCATATGTACAGTATATGCAATCATTATTTCGTATGCGTGCTACTGAGAGACGAGCGAGTTGACGTCTGGAGTGGTGAGCATGGGGTAGTGGTGCCAAGCCGCCTCAGAATAAATGCCATTGTTTTCGTGTATATATGGTGGATCGGCAATAGTAAACACTCTCCTAAGGACGTCACGGAGACCATGATCCAGTGAGAAATTCCTCATCGAGAAACCCGCTGGCATCGACAGACGTAGTGTTACCGTGGGTTGACAGCATTGCTACGACGTCGTGGGCAAGTTGCAGCCCAGCCCAAAACTCCCTTACCCCCAAACTTTATTACGTGGAGTCGACATTCGACCTTGCTGGATTTGGCGTACCCGCGACGTAGGAAAGGACTTATAACGTGACTATATCTGGGACGTTTCCAGCACTACGAGGCGCGGGCTACTGGGACTCCACCTGTTGCATCAACCGGACGAGCTGGGCAGACGGATGTTGGGACCCGGTCTCGCTACTGTCTGAGTATCTAGGGCTGCCACCCGACACGCCCGAATTACTACCCCCCCTGTCGTGAGCTGCGCATACAGAGCGCACCGAACGATATGCTGCTACCAGGTGGCGGGGGTTGCTCCTTGGAAGTTGTCGAGCGCGTGGGCGGGGCAGACATATGTTGTGCAGTAGCCGCACAAGGGAAGGAAAGCATGTTCGTGCCGACCGCTCGAGAGGCAAACCACTGATGTACACTCCCATCTGGTAACTCCTTGAGGTTGGCGTCTCATGCACGCATCGAGCACAAGGCACCACGAATCCTGCAGACACCATCGCCGTCTGCTTCACTGCGAGGCTCACTTATCTCGCATGACTGGTACCAACCTGCTGATCGTGGAAGACCACGATCCGAATCTCCGACACAAGCTTTCAGCTCCAATTGCCTATACTCCTTAGCCACCTCGTAGAACGACCGAGACACTTCCGGGCCGTGCGCGTCAATGCACAGTCCCGGATGTCCGACACTGCATGTTTCGATGGTAGCTTTGAAACTTGCATCAAGTAATGCAGTCGATATAGAGCTGAAGGGGTGTGTCGCCGCACCAACACCAAACCATCCGTATCCAATAGTTAAGGATTTTGACCTTGATGGCCTGCTTTATCAAAGGGGGTCCACCTTCCGTGTTGGACACCAAAAACCCCATCTTATGCAACAAATTACAAATATTCTGTCATACCATAATGTGCCGGCAATGCATATTACTTCAGTTCCTAGGATTGTAAGTGTCACAGGGAGAAATTTCAAGTAGTGATTTGGGAAATATGTAAACCTCGGGGCACATAAAGTGCCAGCAATACTCATTTGCCCTAATCTCTCATGAACTGTGACACATTCCTTCCACAACCACAACCAAGTTCCAGTATCCAATCTTCAACTTCAATCGCACATATACTTGACATGGAACCATCACTTGGCAACATACTAGTAAGTTACGGAGATTTCTCAAGCTAGGCGTCATCCAGCTGACTGACCCTAAAAGATTTTGACTTTTGCGATTCTCACAGCTATCAGCGTTACATCCTCACCTCTGAACGATTTCTAGTCAACTGCTATCTTCTTGATCTTCGTTCACTTCACACATGTATAGTGGATGTATTACTTCCTTTTCAGAATCGTCCTCTTCACCCTCGGTGCCTTCTTCTGGCAGGGAATTCAAACTATTCTTTTTTGCTCTTTTGCGGCAGTCTCTTGGCTTCAGCTTGGAAAGCAACTCATATTTCTGTTCCTCTTTTAGAAGGAGTTCATATTGGGCCTCAAAGTCACCGAACTCGTATTTAGATCTTTCAGCTACATCCCACGCCGAGGCTGAAAACAGAGTCTTTATCGTCTGCTCCGTCTGGCTCAAAAGCCCTGCAAGATCCAAAGCATCCAGAATTGTTACTGCTACTTCCTTCTAAAGCAGAACCTTGTCGAGTTTGACATACACTGAATGGCATGAGATCAGCCGACAAAAGCCAGCCCACCATCATCCCAGTGGATGTGAGAAGCAAATCAGGAGCAGGGCGGGGCCGTGACAAGATACCACAAACTCGTACATATTCCCAACCCAGATGCAAAGCAGCATGAAAAGATGATACGATGTGACCGATCGTCGCCAAACAACTGTTGGTCTCTGGGTTACGGAGTAAACGGACCCTGCTGGCATGCCCCCCAGTGACTCCCGGTCGATAGATGGGACCCGTTGGTCCATGGTTATGCCATGAGTGCAGTCACACCACACAGCATGGACACCCCATATCAAAAAACGAAAACATGCGGGCACCTCAGTGCTCCCCATGAAAATCAAGTTTGACATACAAACACACACGAGTGCTAAGAGGCGCCTTGAAGGCTGATGAAGCACCCTCCGGGCACCACGGGTGCTTCGAGGCACTATTTGGAGAGACACCGGGAACGCTGAAAGCAGCGGAGACACCTCCTGGCGGATACACTGGGTGTCTCTTCTTGCAGTGACGATTGCGCACAGCGGAAACAAATCCAAATAGCCACGTGGCAAGCGTCTCTTGGGGGCAGCCCTGCCAGCAGCCACGTGGCAAGCGTCTCTTGGGGGCAGCCCTACCAGCAGCCAAGTGGCAAGCGTCTCTTGGAGGCAGCCCTGCCAGCAGCCAAGAGGAGCGAGCGCTGACATCGGCCACCAAGCTATCGCCACAGAAGAGTGTAAGCAAACACAGGCCAGCCTTGTCACTAACACAGAAGAGTGCGACCTGACGCAGATCAACCTTACCGACACCAGGCCTTTAATATAACCCTAAACCACGCAGGTGTGCTTGCCCCTGCCAGTTGTTAGTGATAGGTAGGGAGGGATCTGCAAAGAAATGTGGGCCGTGGCTTGGCGTGTCTGCATATATCACGAGGGAGGCAAGGAGAGGGCTTCTTACCGACGATATTCAGGTGATCCAATGCTGGTCCAAAGGGAGTGTCAACGACTCTCGCAATATTTGCCATGCCCATAAATACTAGGTACAGAACACCTCCACCAAAGAAGCTGACAACGTACAAGGGATTCGAGCCGGCGGCCCGTAGCATGAAGGACATGGGTGTGAGCTTCACAGTCACGTCCACTATCGAAAATACCAGTTGTATCCAGGACACCGGCTCGGTGTTCATCCGGTGCGCGTACTCCTCTGAACACAGTTTACGAAGCTGTCGGCAGCCGAAATGAAAGCATTTTTCATCTTTCAGAGCCAGCGATTTGCTCTCCATTTCCAGGGTTTGTACTAACATGCCGAAGACGCCCACCCAATAGCGGTTAAACGCAACCTTACCCTCGCAATCCTTGCCACAAACGCTAGCGATATGCTGCAACTCCGGTACGGTCAGCAGACGGGAGACCAGTAGGTTGGAAGGATGGACACGCACGCGGGTCTGTATATGTGAGAAGTGGACAAAGATGTGTAATGCATTCAGATAGCGATAGACCTTGTATTTGAAGGCTATTGAAGCTTTGTCCCTGCTTTTCAAAGTGGCTGCAACAATGCCAGCCAGGCCTTCAATAGAGCTTGCCAATGAAATGGCCCAGTCTCGCGCGGCATCGTACTTGGACAACTTGGAGTTCAAGAAAATGGCCAATATAAAACTAATGAGGGGGAGAATAGAGCCTTGCAGCGTGGATATAGCATGCATTATATTCGAGACAATAGGGCCCATATCCTCGTAGTAGCACCACACATAGAAGAAGACCCACTCGAGAATGGCGGTCCAGAGGCCATTGTATATCGCGCCGGTCATAGCCAAGCCGATAACGTCCGTTGAATATTTCGCGTAGACGCTCCACCTCGACGTCAAGGTGTATTTGTATTTGAACGAAGCCGCGTCTACCCGACAATTTTGACCGTTTATTTGACCCTCGAACCAGTGAAAGCTGCGGGGCGTGGTGAAGAATCCTGCGCCCGACCTCTTATACCTCCCATAGTCCTTCCATTTGGCGACGACCCGCGTCAGCGAGAACTTGCCCGCTCCATTCTCGACCAACACATCCAAATTGACCGCACTGTCGTGCTGAAAGGAATGATTGCGGACGATCTTGTTCACATTGTCACTTATACTCCTCCAGCGCTTTTTCACATGAGTTGATACCTCAACATATGTGCTGGAACCCCTACCATTAAAAGAATTCGATTTCGCAAGCTTTGCCGGTTTCCTATTTGCTATTTTTGGGACTATAGGCTGAACTATAGGCTTGAGGAGTAATTCGTCAGTCTTCATCAGAATACGCCAAGCTCTGCGCCCTTGTCGCCATACGTGTTTGGTCAATTGAAACTTCAAGATAATAATCATGGCCACAAAGATTGTTGGCTCCAAGAAATAGGAAGTTGGACAGTGATCGACCACATAGATACCATCATCCTCCGCCATCGCCTACGTTGAATAACGGTCGAGTGCGACTCTGCACGTAGTCAAACTCGCCGTAAACGGGAGCTTCGCGTTTCGCCGGCACCTGAAGATGACACACGCCTTGTTCAGGAGCAAGCGCCAATACTGGCCTAGGGCTTCAACAGCTAAAAGCGTGCGTAAACACGCCGTCAACAACAGCAAAGTGCACTAAAGGGAAACCCAGGAACACTACTTGCTGCCAGCAACTAAAACTACAGCTGCGCCCAGACTGTGCGCAGTTGGAAGCGCCCAGTCACACACCTACTGAGTGAGAAGACAACGTGTCAGCCCTCAGATCTGCGCTTGGATGTTTTGATATTTTTCGCGAGGATGCCCAAGCGGAAATCAAGATGTTGCTATCGACTTTACGTCACACATTTAATTACGGCTTTGGGTGGTGGGCTCACCACAGTTAAGTCGTTGCATTAGCCATTCAAATTATCCTGGCGCAAATTTGACTTGCGTTCGCCAATAAAACCGCTATTATTTCTTCTTCTGGAGCAGCTGTGGCCTGGCTTCTGTGATTTCGGAGCCCTTTGTACGAGAATCAAAGTATCAGGAAAATACAGCGCTTCGTGTCGACATTGAGGAACAAGCATTTTGGGTTCCGACATGACTTTACACCTTCATTATGACATATTCACGAGTGTTATTAAACTTACAAGGTTTCCACATAGGAAGTAGGAAGGCTACATGAGTGTCGACTCTTAAAAACGGATGAAAACGGTCTTTTTTCTTGTGTGCGAGCAGTCAAATAGAGCTCTAAATATACTAATAAAAACAAGTCAATCGAACGGAATACAAGTTTCAAGTATGAAGGTCCTTTTGTCATATCTATATCTGCCTTGATGTTCTTCTCGATGATCGCTCGACCTGCGGATGCGGTGCCGTTGGTGATCATACTCGGAATCGTTAACGTTAACACCAAACACGTTCACAAGTTGAATAAGTTCGCAAGTTTCTCGTTTGCAATCTGAATGATGTATGATCATCATAATTCATTATGACTTAAGGGTAGGGTGCCATGCCAGCTTCCCACGAAATAAAAAATACTGATTACAATTTCCATACGTAGCAGAATTAAAATTACATTGTAAAGATGCCACCTGTTGAAAATTATAGCGCAGAATTTTGCAACATGACCCCCTATTTTTATTGGCTAGGGTCCAAGAATGGGGTGTCCACGTGGTATCAAAAAAATCTGAGGCGATTCTATCGAATCATTTTCGAGATATAATTTTTATGGCAATTGTATTACTTAAGGGTAGGGTGCCGCTGCCGTGAGGTTTCAAACCATTTTTCTGGAATTAAATTTCATAACAGAATCTATATTTAACTGATACATAAAGTAACTAACTTTCAAAAAATCTTAGAGGCGAATTTTGCAACATGACCCCCTATTTTTATTGGTTAGGATCCAAGAATGGTGAGTCAACGTGGTATAAAAAAAACCTCAGGAAAAGTGATGGCGTAGATTTATTTTTAGAATTTATGTATCGATTGCATATACTAA
>LGRX02014963.1:0-11931 GCA_001247695.2 Cymbomonas tetramitiformis
CATCCTCATCCACAGGAAGGTCTAGTGGGCCATCCTCATCCACAGGAAAGGCTAGTGGGCCATCCTTTAACACAGGATGGTCTTGTGAACCATTTTTTACCCACAGGAAAGTGTGTGAGTCAACCTCATCCACAGGAAGGGCTAGTGGGCTATCTTCATCCACAAGAAGAGCTTGTGGGCCATCCTCATCCACAGGAAGGCTAGTGGGTTATCTTCATCCACAAGATAACTGGTGGACCTTGAAGGCATGTAAGTTGATTTGATGTTTCTTGAGAAATGTATGTATGATTACATTGATGATAAAGTGTATAAATACAGAAACTTGGTTGGATCTGGATGCGTTGGTAAAGGAATTTCTCGGTATGTTTGGTCATTAAAATTGTCTATAAGAACCCATGAATGATCATGTTTTACAGAAATGTAAAAATGAGATCCAGTATAATGCGCAACCCCTGTCAAATCATATCTATGTGTATCACCATTGGCCAGGATCAATATATTTTCGGCTGCACATGGGATGATGTTTACATGTGGGGTGTTGCTTCTGATGGTTGCAACATTAATGATGATAGAAGTTGGTGGGGAATTTATCTGTTGGTAAAGGTGTTCGGTCTTGGACAAATTGTCTGCGACATCAGTAATCGCTAAATCGTCTGTAAGGGTTTCGCTTACAAGGGATACACACTGTGTACATGTGGAAACATGGGGACGTTTAGTGTAAAATTCGATCAACTTGAATGGATCTACGTGATCACACTTGAATAATTGGCGGTACGTGTATAAGATATTTAAACACCATGAATGTGGACTCCAGGGACAAGCAAATGTAACCTTAGTTTTTTCAGCATTGCAAGCATTGCATTTGTAATGCTGTTGTATATGTAGGGCTACACTGTCAGAAGATTTTGAGAAAATTGTTCTAAAAGTGACATGTAATGAACCAAAGCGCCCATTGGCACCATCTTCATGCAAGGTAAGATAATGACGTAATTTATTTCTACAACAAGAAATATCATTGGCAATTCCTTGGTATCGAGCCCAAATACTATCATAAACTAATTGAGTAAGTGTGTGATCAGATGATGAAAATATGTGTTTGGTAGATAGATGATATAACCATTCGATGCACGGATCAACAAAGCATGAGTTGGCCTCCCAAGGGATGTGCACAATTGATGAATTGATTGGTAATAAAGTATCTACAACATTTATCGGTGTAGTAGACAAACTGCTTGCGGAATTATTGTTTGGATTCACGTCATCTTCTGCAATAGGTGTGATCGTATATACTAACATGTACGCATCGTTTGCTAAACTTGATATTTTAATTTCAGATACATTGTCATCATCACATTGTATCCAGCTTCCATTTTGTTGGAATATACAGCATGTATAGTGCCCTGAAGAAATGTTTTGACCAAAATGCTTCACCACTCCTATCAATTTATAAGTGACATCATGATGTGCAAGTTTGAGGTCCTTTGAGCACAATGTTTGTGTAATTGAGACGTGTATAGGCAACTTTTCACCGCGATTATCGTATTTTGCAATCAACATGACTAAGGTTTTTGGTAGTTGTTCAAACGTTTTAAGTTGTGCATTAATACTACTGTTAATGTTGCACACAGGGCATTGCCATAGAATGTTCGTACAACCAAGGGCATGATTAATACAAGCTTTCAAGGATATAGTAGATTTAGATGTAGGTATATTCAAAATGAAAGTTGTATCTCGAATTAGATTGTGCACCTGACCATTACACCCATTATTCTTACATATACGTGTGTATCTGTATTTTCCTTGAAATGATGTTATCGGTAAAATCGGATTAAGTAAATTGAGCAGTTTCACAAAAAACTCTCCCGCATCATGTTGAGACGAGTTGTTATATTCTGGAAGACGTTGTCGAATATGAAATAAACATTGTTCGGGTTGTACAGAAGCTCCTGTTTTTATTTGAGTTGACAAGGAATGTAAAGCTGAAATTAGCCCCTGGATGTTGTCTTTTGGTTGAATTGTGTGTGCAAAGTGATTTAAGTAACAAGGAACTTTTGTCAATATGTGCATCACTGCAGAGAAGTAGCACGTATTTCCAAAGTTTGGAATACCACTATGTAATACACTACTTTGAGATACAATGATCGGTTTGGGGGCATCCTTGGGAGATGTCTTGGCGGGTTGTTTGCGATCCACAGGCATGGATTCAGTGGTAACAAACACCATTGGTGTATCAATGTATACATCAACGTGTTCGCTTTTTAAACAAGACAATCTTTCATACTCTAGTTGAATTGATTTTCGCACTGAAGCGTGCCGATTTGAGGCAAAATGAAAGTTAAGTAAAGGACTTATCAAGAATACATCAGTAATGGATTGTGCACGTGATATTGCGACATATTCTAAACCTGGAGCAAAGCATTCTTTTTCATTTTCAGTGGGACACACGACCAATCCGTGTTTTGCGGTTAATCCTTGGCTTTTGTGTATAGTTATACAATGGGCTGTCTTAAGTTTTAGTTGTTTTCGTACATACTTTTTTGATAATTTTGATCGACTTGCTTCAGCAACAAACGGCACAACCCTGGGAATCGTTAAACTGATTGACTCCCCTTGATAACCCCATCCATCACCACCATCCATTTGCACAAACACAATTGGGATTTCATAGTTATCTTTGACAGCATCCATTACTGATGGCAAAATTTTTTCATACGGCTGTCCTGAGAATCCAAAACCTATCACAGTGCCTTGTGCGCCATTGTACAATCCTAGTTGTGTTCCTGAATTGCTTGTACTCATCACTCTACTCCCGACAGCTAAATCTAGATGCACATCTTGAATATCATTATGGTCTGGCAGACTTTTAGATGTGCTTTTAGAAATTTTGGATAGCTCATATTGTTTTTCATCTGTCACTACATCACCATTTGCTGAATAATGTCTCGCGTGTATCCTAAAGTGTGTGTTTCCCGATTTCACTAGATTTTCAAAACAGATTTTGTTGATTTCATTCACTTTATTATGAGATGCGGCAACCCACATAGCATTTGGAGGAGCTTTTTTCTGAGCTTCGCTTACACTTCCACACAAACAATGTTTCCAGAAACTTGCAAATTGGTCGATTGAAGGGAGTCCGACACGAGCTGCCTTGCAGAACTCTGCCAGAAATGGCAAGGGACCTCCCTCTTTTGACTGGTGTCGGACATTTTCAGTAAGCTCAATATATGATGTAATAGAATTCCAGATTTTTTTCCCTTGCACGCATGCACTATAATATTCCGGGTTGTTTGTTTTTAATGTTGGGTTCTGATACACGGCAGCACCAAATGCCGGTAATTGATAGAGATCACCCAAAATGATAACATGAATTCCACCAAATGGTAATTGCTTATCAGTGTTATTGTCTGGTGAGGATCTTACTGCACACATGCGTTTATGTATATCATATAATTCAGCTAAACCGATCATTGATATTTCATCGATTATTAAAAGTTTACAATCCTTCAATTTACGTGACAAACTATCTGCTTTGTTTTGAGATAATGGAGCGGTTACATTGCCATCTGTGGGTGTTTTTAAAAAAGCGCTCTGCCATGTGTACCCAAATATATTAAAGGCTGCATTGCCTGTGGGAGCTACAACTAAGGTGTTTCCGTGTAAACCGCTTGCCTTGCCATATATTAGTTGTGCTTTTTTTTTAATGGATTGTATTAAAAAACTCTTCCCCGTACCACCTTCACCTGATATGAACATTCTAAGTTGATTGGGATCCTCACCAGTTAAGTGGGATGTCACTTTGTCGTATGCACATTTCTGCTTTTCAGTCATACCAGTGATCATATGGTCAAGTGCTGTTTCTTCATCTTCCTCATTTGATAATGGCACCTTTGTACCAACTTTTATTAGTTCGAGTTCTTCATCCGTCGTCGCTCTATTAGCGTTTTGAAGCGAATTCAAATGAGCCTTTAGGTTGTTGGCAACAAAATTAGCAAGAAAGGCCTTTTGGTTGATTGAAATATCAGTTAATATGTTACTGAGATTGTTTTCAAAGTTGTACACTTGTTGTGGGGTGTCAGCAAATTCGTGTTTCGTGGAACACTCTGGTTGATAATCATTTTCACAAGTATTTTCTGACGGGTCGTGTGTTGGGGTTCCATTTTGTTTCAAAATATCTTCACTTTTTTTTATTGTTTCAAGAGTTGATAAAACGTAAGTCGGCAACATTTGGTTTTTAATTAATGTATCTAGTCGTTCAATGGCTGTTGTTGATATATCCAGCAATTTTTCTTCTTGACCATTAGGCCAAATTGAATGTAACAGCAATGTGCTGTAACAAGAATCTTCATTTGTCAGGTCAGTCGGATAGTATGGGCATAGTGAAATGACCTTAGGTGAATTATAAGGAGTGAATACAACGTTTGATACTCTAAACTTCTCCAAATGTGATGGAACACCTTCACTAGACATTTTTATTAACACCGGGTTTTCTTTGACATGATTATCATTTGGATACTTCTTGGGATTATATTCTCGAAACGAAAAGTAAGTCAACAATTGATGAAATGTAACTTTACAACCCCCGACTGTATTTTGTTGTTTCACGAATTTGGTGTAAGCCTGTCGCCGGCCTTGTTGTGTGGATGGGGACATATCGATTGCGGATTCTTGTTTGCCCATTTCAGTTAGTGTAGTCTCATCTGTGATGACCGATGACGGGATATCATGATGTTTAGCTGTATTGATACTAAGAACTCCCCTGGAACATTGTACAAACGGAAGACGAAGTAGAGTCCAACAAGCTTGCATTGCACCTACCTGGGTAGCCTCAACGAGCGCATTGGCAACAGTAGACAACCGTTGTTTGTCTGTGATAGCATTGCTTTTAAGAATCAAATTGGCTACCTTCTTGGTAACAAGGTTACGAAGAATAACTGAATCCGGTGCCTCTGCTTTAGAACAATAAGATGCACAATACTCTGCAGCTCCAACATCGTTATCAATATATTTTACATCCATGTTGCCGCCAGCAGCAATTGCTAGTAGTGGACTGATAATGTAATTATTCAACCAAAGATTATTTCGAGGTGGGTGTACATGCACACGCTTTCTACCTTTACCATCTTTTTCTTCCACTATTGTGGCAGAATTCGGGTTTGTTTTGCGACATATCCAACCTAAGGATGAAAATCCAAAACGACAAACCTTGTTAAAAGACCTTGTGCTATATTTAAAGCAAGTTTGGGTGCATCTGTGCATTTGATTAGCAATTTGTAACCGGCGATACCATATTTGTACCAATTTTTGACCGATACCAGTTTCATTTGTGGAAGTAATTTTTGGAGGAGATGTCGTTTGTGTGTCAATAGGAATGCTTTGTTCATTGGTAGTGTCATCATGTGTGTGTGGTATGGTGTCTTTCGGTAGGGGGTCAGTTAGTAAATTTTCTGAAACGTTTATGGGCATACATTGGGGTTCTGTTTTTAAAGGTAAATGAAGTGAGGAAGAGTGGTCCACATGCAAAGGTGGGTCAGATTGTGCATCAGCATTGAAATTTGTTTTTGAGGTAGGATGATCGGCCTGATTTGAGGATCGTGGTGTGTTTTTGTGAGTTGAGGGTGGTGTAAAGTCTAGTGGTATGCCATTCATATATAAATTGAATTCAGACTTACAAGGGTGATCTTGTTCTTTAAAATAACTTCGTGCTGGCAACCATGATGCATGCTTTTCTTGCATTTTGTCATCACCGATGATTCCGTCATTCATTGTGAAGACATCATCGGCGTCATTTCTGTCCATTAAATTGCATGTTATCACTTTTTCAACACACCGTAACACTTCCTCTTGTTTTTCAGGGTCTTTCGATGACAAATTTGTTTTATAGATTTTGTCAATTAGGTTTGAAATCCATAACAAGCTATGACAGTGTGGCGACCCTCGCATTTGAAACTCTATTCTTCTCCACCAGTCGACAACAGTTTGTCCGAATGGTTTAGATTTAGAATGGGCAATTAGTTTTTCCCATATACATTCTTGTTTTTTATAAAACAATCGACATGCCAAGGCTGGATGATCTCTGAGTAAATTTATCCGTTCTGCTTGGGGTATTTCATTTCCAAGTGTGTCATATTGTTCAAGGATCGGAATTTGTGATTGATCTCGGGTAATTGTGGAATACAAGCGATTATGATGTCTGTCCGCTGGCGCAAAAGTTAAAAAATATCGTAAAGAGCTACCCATTTGCATGAGTTTGCTACTAACCATGGATAACAACTTGCGTCTTTCGTGTTTAATATAAACGGGGGTTCCTGGCAAGCTGCGACCATATGGTACAAGTCGAGCGAGAACCAATTCAATTTGTTGCTGCAATTTTGTTTTAGTTGGCGTAGATAAGGTTGAAGCAGCTTTATTCTTCAACATTTCTAATGCCCCGATTACTTGTTCAACAGTTACTTTATCGGATGTAAGTGGATTAGTGTCATCTGCGGTGTCAGGTTCATGTTCGTCTAGGTGTTCTTTGGCAGCAACAGTACTCACACCTCCTATTTTCCTGCGCATTACATATGTGTAGAAACAAAAAATATAGGTTGCACATTTTTGAAATCGTCTATCACCACCTCGTTCTAAGGTGATTTTAACGAAGTCATTATTATCAAGACCATGCATGTCACTTGGGCCACCTACGCCATATGGAAACAAATTCGGGAAACATTTTTCATAAAAAAAGCTGTCATTGTGCGGATGGGCAAACTTGAAAGTGGAATCTCGAGTCATAACAGGGGTTGGTTTTTTAGTTGCAACCTCTGCGAGATGGTTTAATTCGGTTAACGGATTTGTGCTTGTTTGCAGTAAAATTTCAGTTATTTCACCATCTGGATCAGGAATATGTTTATTGCATACACCTTCAACATTATCGTCAGGTCTATTCTCTTTATAAGCTTCGCTTACAGCATGATCTTCTTCATCGTCCATTTCAAATTGTGGTACTTGTGATGATTCTTCATCGCATAAATCACTGAAATCGATTGTCAATTCACCTCGCTCAACCGCCATTTTATATAGATGATTATGCTTAATTAGCCACTGCAATGCTTCTTTCACACGATTGGGCCTGAATATGTGATCTTTATTATTCTTACTTTTTGGGTGTCGCAAGATACAAGTTGAGTCAATTTCTGGCATACGAGGAAGTTTTTCGGCTACTTTAGCGACGTCATTTACGACTGTGTATCTTGATCCACTTTTAGACCCCCTACAACCATATGAAGGCAAAGTGGTGATATTTAATATTGGATTGAATAATGCTATCATGGACACTTCAACAACATTCAAATTCAAAAGTTCAGATGGAATAAACCCTGGCCACAAGAAATTTAAGGCTGCTTCTTTTGGAATAAAGTTGTCGATCCCATCATCATTGCCATTCTTTGATTTTTCGGTTTCCTTAACTGTTACATTATCATCTGAAATGAAGCCTGTATCATCATCATCATCGATGTCCGAGTCAAACATAGGGGGTTCTTTACGTTTTCTAGAGTTTATTGGTGCATTACTTGTCCCATCGTCCATAAATGAAAAAGTATCATTTTCAGTGGTTGGACCTGATTTCATTTGTTTATAACACCTTTTACATACATGTGAGCCCAACTTCAGAAAGCCGTTATCATCAAAAGCACCTTTATAAGCTGTTTTGTATATGCCATCTGAAGTTGATGTCATTTCAGTGAACTTTGTGACAAATTGAGATATAGCTTGCTTTAAATTACCCTTCGTTTCTGCGTCATCCCGTGTGCATTGCATTTCATTCAACCCTCCCTCATGTAAACAAACACAACAAGTACAAAAGGTGGTCTGTTTCGAATACTCATCAAAATAAGTTTTTGCATCAATATTTTCAGCTGATCCTTTTGTGTCAAATACATTTTCCATATTTAATTTCTTTCTAGCTCTGTATTCACGATTTCTTTTGGCTGTTTCTGCCCTTATCTCTTCAGGTGAGTGCTTTACTGGCTCGTTTTGTTCTTTTGGGTTGGCAGAAGAGCTATCCGTATTTGACGCAAGGTTAGGCTCACATGCTGACACACCTTGTGTGGAGGGTACGTGTGGTAGGGTGGAATCAACGTGCATTGTTTTTGTATCTAATTTCTTTCGAGCTTTATATTCACGATTTCTTTTGGCTCTTTGTGCCCTTATCTCTTCAGGTGAGCGTTTTACTGGCTTGTTTTGTTCTTCTGGGTTGGCAATAGAGCTGTCCTTATTTGACGCAAGGTTGAGCTCACATGCTAACACATCTTGTGTGGTGGGTACGTCCGGTAGGGTGTGATCAACGTGCTTTGTTTTTGCATCTAATTTCTTTTTAGCTCTATACTTACGACTTCTTTTGGCTGATTGTGCCCTCATCTCGGTAGGTGAGCGTTTTACTGGCTTGTTTTGTGCTTCTGGGTTGGTAAAAGAGCTGTCCTTTTTTGATGTAAGGCTAAGCTCACATGCTAGCACATCTTGTGTGGTGAGGATGGGTGGTAGGGTATGGTCACTTTGCATATCTGTATTTTGTTGTGTGTTAGAATCCTTGTTCGAGTCTGAAAGTTCATCTTCACAACCACCGCCTAACATGTTATCTATTTGTAGAGTAGACCCTATTATACCTTGAGGATACCATGATGTCACACAATCAAAAAAGGTTTCATGTCTATTATTGTCATCCATAAAAGATGTGTAGCTGTCAAAGTACATGTTATCATCAGGTATTCTGTAATCGTCATAAAAAAACATGTTACAATCAAAATATGTGTCATCAAAAGTTTGTAGTGTAGTATCATCCTCAAAATAACTGTTACAGTCAAAAAATGTGTTGTTATCATTCAGAATGTTATGAAAATTAGGCTTGAATGGCTTGTTCCTTTTTACAATATGTTTATGCACATAATGTAACATGCTTTGCGCAAGATATATGTAAGTAGTACAACTTGGTATACAGCTGGCAAGAAAAGAAGGTAATAAATCCGATAGTTGAGGTGTATCAATTGATGGCCAATTTTGTCGTCTTCTTATATGACGAATTCTTGAGATTTTGGTATAAGATGAAAGCGATCCAAGACCTTCATTTATAAGTAACAAAGATGACACATCAACATACCTCATCCACGCGGGTGTGTAGAGATTATAATGGTTATTTTGAATGACATATTGAATTGAGAACAACATCTTATGAACCATATCAAGACTTGTTTTAGGGATGGAATAAATTGTTGACAACAACGATTCGATTGATGATAATTGAGTTTGATGTCTAATACCTGTATCATTGATTTTAGCATCTATAACGAATCCATATTCACTTAAACAAATGCCATATGAATTTGTACTTAACCTACTATTGGATAGGTAATTAACATCCGGACCAACCACCAAAGTCAGCATGGCTAAAACTAAAAATAATTTGCAATTTAACATTGTTAATAATGAATTTCCAATCTAAATCTAAGTAAGGGCGATTGAAAGAATTACCTGTGATAGCTTCCTTCTAATGATTGAAGTAAACAATGGTGAAAGTAAGTACTGAACTACTTGAAAGTGATTCCTGTGTGAAAAGTAACATATCCACCAGTAAGTTAAAACAAGTGTACTCCCTTCATTTTATTACTAGCAATCCTGTAACTCATTTCCAACCCCCACCAAGCCAACACTACACATGCTCTAGCCATCCAGAGCGGTACCCATTCATTTTTGGCCAGGGCTCCGCATCGCACATTTCAACCCCCCCCTAAGCCAACACTAGTGCATGCCTCACCATCCAGAGCGGTACCCATTTTTGGCCAGGGCTCCGCAACACACATTTCAACCCACCCCCAAGCCAACACTAGTGCATGCTCTCACCACAGCGGTACCCCTCACCAAGGCTCGCCACCTCATCACACACCTCATCAAGGGGCGCCACCTTGCTCATCACACACCTCAACAAGGTGGCCACCCTGCTCATTGCAAACCTCACCAAGGCGCGGCACCCCGCTCACCACACCCCTTGCCGCGGCATACAACCCCGCTCACCACACCCCTTGCCAAGGCGCCCACCACCAACCACCACCTCTGCAAGGTACAGTACCTCATCACAAGCTGCAAGGCGCGGCACCCGCTCACCACACTCTCACCAAGGCGCCACTTCGGCCACCACACCCCTTGGCAAGCGACCACCCACATCACCACACCTCGGCCAGAGCCACGCCACCTCGCTTACCACACACCTCACAAGGCGCCACCTTGCTCTCGCAAACTCTCACCAGGCGGCGCACCCACTCACTACACCCCTTCATTAAGGCGCACCACTCCGCCCACCACACCCCTCACTGCAGGCGCCTCGATCACCACACCTCACCAAGGGGCGCCACTCGCTCAACGCAAACCTCACCAAGGGGCGCCACTCAATCACTCAACGCAAACCTCACCAAGGCGGGCACCTCGCTCACTGCTCACCACACCCAAGGCGTGCCACCGTGCTCACCACACCCCTTGCCAAGACGCGCCACCCCGCTCACCACACACCTTACCAAACAGCCACCTCGCTCACCACATCTCTCGCAAAGGTGTCACCTTGCTCATTGCACACCTCACCAAGCAGTGCTTTTGGCTCGCTCACCGCACAACTCACCAAAGCACGCCACCTTTCTCATCACAAAGTGAACAAGAGTACGGTTGGTTGAACACATTTTCATTGATGGACATATTACGGCAAATTCAAAACCTAGCACCTTTTAAAATGATCAATCACATCAACATCAACAATCCTAATGCAAGCAATCACTAGTAGTCGCCACTATGAAGCCTTCGAGTACGGGTCCACAACCCACAATCCATTGGTGAGAGTCCTTTTGGCTCGCTCCGCCGGATGCCTCGGCCAGTTTTGACATTCTAGCTCATCACAAAGTAAACAAGAGTACGGTTGGTTGAACACATTTTCATTGATGGACATATTACGGCAAATTCAAAACCTAGCACCTTTTAAAATGATCAATCACATCAACATCAACAATCCTAATGCAAGCAATCACTATTAGTCGCCACTATGAAGCCATCGAGTACGGGTCCACAACCCACAATCCATTGGTGAGAGTCCTTTTGGCTCGCTCCGCCGGATGCCTCGGCCAGTTTTGACATTCTAGCTCATCACAAAGTTAACAAGAGTACGGTTGGTTGAACACATTTTCATTGATGGACATATTACGGCAAATTCAAAACCTAGCACCTTTTACAATGGTCAATCACATCAACATCAAAAATCCTAATGCAATCAATCACTAGTAGTCGCCACTATGAAGCCATTGAGTTCGGGTCCACAACCCACAATCCATTGGTGAGAGTCCTTTTGGCTCGCTCCGCCGGATGCCTCGGCCAGTTTTGACATTCTAGCTCATAACAAAGTGAACAAGAGTACGGTTGGTTGAACACATTTTCATTGATGGACATATTACGGCAAATTCAAAACCTAGCACCTTTTAAAATGATCAATCACATCAACATCAACAATCCTAATGCAAGCAATCACTATTAGTCGCCACTATGAAGCCTTCGAGTACGGGTCCACAACCCACAATCCATTGGTGAGAGTCCTTTTGGCTCGCTCCGCCGGATGCCTCGGTAGGTTTTGTCATTCTAGCTCATCACAAAGTGAACAAGAGTACGGTTGGTTGAACACATTTTCATTGATGGACATATTACGGCAAATTCAAAACCTAGCACCTTTTACAATGGTCAATCACATCAACATAAACAATCCTAATGCAATCAATCACTAGTAGTCGCCACTATGAAGCCATAGAGTTCGGGTTCACAACCCACAATCCATTGGTGAGAGTCCTTTTGGCTCGCTCCGCCGGATGCCTCGGCCGGTTTTGACATTCTAGCTCATCACAAAGTAAACAAGAGTACGGTTGGTTGAAC
>LGRX02014964.1:0-38850 GCA_001247695.2 Cymbomonas tetramitiformis
TGATGCGGACTGCCCTCCGGGGAAGATGAGAAGAGTGATGCGGACTGCCCTCCGGGGAATGCGCGCACGGGGATCTGTGCTGCTCCCTAAAGACAAGCAGTGCGCGATGAGCAGCTGCCCGTCAAGCATGTCATCCTCCAGTGTCGTGCACCACAGGCATGGTTGCTCAGGGCCCTCTTCGGCGCGCACCTGAGTGCGCCTCGAGCAGCTGCCCGTCCAGTGTGACGCGCACGGACTCAGCGGAGGCGTCGTACACGTTCTCCAGCTGCTCAATCATGAGCTTCACCTCGTCTGTGGTGGCGAGAGGCTTGAAGATGACCTTCCACTTGCTGGCATCGTCCACTAGAGGTAACACATCGGGGACGACCGCACCGCTCCCGAGAAGCAGGTGCGTCATCCGTGCCGCAGCAGATAGGAACTGATATGAATGTGTGCTCGCCCCGCCAGCGGGCATCTGCCACCTCCCTCCCGGCAATCAACTTCGACGCACGCAAGACCCAGCCCATCACCGTGTGCTTGCCCCGCCGGTGGGCATGCATCACCTCCCTCCACCTCCCTCCCGACGTTCATATTCGGATTACCCAAGATCGAGCCCATGAGCGAGTCCTTGCGGCAACTTCTTTGACAACCGCGATATCGGTACGAGGCTGCCTAGGACATTCTGGGGAGCTGTGCTCCACAGTGTCAGAAGCAGCGATTGAACCATAAGCATGGACCGTGCGAGGTCCTGTGCGCCTCTACTAAGCGCCACAAGACCCTCTCTTCCAGGAGACACCTAAGCGTCATCCACTGAGGGTGTCCCACACCGGGCTTACTGTGTACATGTGATTCGCCCGATGCGACTGTTTGACATCGACCATATAGTGAAGATGCAGCTGGTGTCATCAATTAGCGGGAGTATGATGAACTCAGCGCTTACTCAGATTTACAGACCTGAATTAGGAGTCGGCAGAGAGTCCACGTGTCCATTCTCAAAGCATCTGGTATGCGGGAGGGCGCCGGGAACGGGTGGAAGGGAATGGACGATCCAAATAGTAGAGCTGGGTCTACTGCATTCGTGCCTGTACCAGCATCATTGAGGACTCCCACGGTGATTCCGGTGAGTGATGAGGCCAATCCAGACGACGATATGATGGCATGCGCAGTGCCCACTAGCTTATTAATCTGCAGAACGGTAAGCGTGGCGACCGGTTCACAAGTTGGGAAAGGGATACCTGTGAGCATGTCATTGTGGAGGTGAACACTGCCCGTGAAGTCCCGCTTCAGATGCACCGCCCAGGTGCTGCTCCTCAGAAATCGGCGCAGCTGCTCCCCGTCATGCGCATTGTCGAGTAGGTACATTTTTGGCAGCTGCTTTTTCAAATAGTCATAAAACTGCTCCATGACCTGGCATCCGAGAGGAAACATCGCATTATTGAGCAAGCTCTGTGCTACCCGCTGTATCGGTGTGACCTTTGTGCTATCCAGCCTTACGTTGCGCTCATGAGCAAGCTCTGTGCTACCCGCTGCACGAATTCAACTCTGTGACCTAGCAATTATGCTCCTAAATTTCTCCCACTCTATTGCCTGTTTGCATACAGCCATTTCCCTCCGACAAGTTCCCCAAAATGGGAACGCCATCGAGCATTAATGCTGCCAATAATTCAGGACTCTTCTTCCACCGTCATGTATCATCCAATGTACTTCATTTAGTATTATAAGGCCTCAACGTCGAGTAGATCTTTTCTGAACAAATACTCAAAACAAAAAGGTAGCTTCCCGATGTCAGAACCGTAGAAGCAGGGTCCTGAATTGCTGGTAGCATTAATACTCGATTAGATGATACATGAAGCTGCAAGGAATGTTGCAATTTATCTGTGATAAATACATGAAAGCCTAAAGCGAGTACAAAGCTCACATGGTGTTGTTGCATGGCCTACATCATTGGCACAGTTAGTACTCGGCAGAAGTGATGATGGGCATGACCCACGTGATCAGGGGCCAAAAGTACTCACTTCATGGTAATCGAGCTTCAGGCAGAACGCTGGATTAGCAGGAAGGCAAGATAGAATGAACTTCGATTGATTCACCGGGTGCTTGAGCTGCACCTCAGGCACACGTGCGCCTTCCTGCCAATCCATGAAAAGCCTTTTTAGTATAGTGAACTCCAGGAATGCGTGCGTATACCAATAATGCATGGACTGTAGAGGGCCCCGCCAGCCACTTCATGGCAAGGTCCTTTTTGCAATGCAGAGCAAAATCGATCGTTGCAAGAAATCCGCACTCCTTGCTATGTGACGCTCAACGAGCTCAGAGTTAAAGACTTGGTTTACCGTCACGGGTACTTCTGACTCTGACTCGGTTAAGTCGATGGGAGCCATGGTGTGCAGTTTGGCTGGCAGAGGGTATGGCACTGCAGTTGACGCGGAGGTGCTGACGGCAAAGTGCTCGGCTAGCTTGATCTTCCTGAGGCTGAAGATGGTGAAGGGGTCCTTGTCAACCTCGGCTGTAATCAGGAAGTAAACAGCCGCCATATGCTGCGTGTAGAAACCGGCGGCTGTAAGACTCCTTCGCAGTGGTAGAAATAGCTTCTGAAATACAGTTGTGACTCTGAATCTTCAAGAGTATCTCTTATGTAGTCAAAGCTTTTAACATACACAGTTTTGGTATGCATGAACCGATATGAAACCTTGAGGCTTTAGCAGGGAGCAAACTAAATTCACGACCTACCGGTGCAACATCCCGAAGGTGCAACAGGGAGTGAGATGTTTCTGACAAACAACTGACCGCCACAACAACTTGACACTACAACAGGGAGTAAGCTGCACCGAGCAAACGACCTAGGCTCGTAAGCTACCAGCTATACCTTGCAGGGCGCCCCAACTGCCTTGGGCACTGATCGAAAGAAACCACCATCGCCGAGATTGTCGGGACAGTCACATCCGCCTGTACAGTAAGACAAGCAGTCAGTGCAGTCAAGTCCGCCTGCAGCGTACGACAAACCAGTCAGGGAAAATATTGCAGGTGCATTTGTAAGAACATTTGTGGTGCAGCGGATACCTGTTATCTCAGACCAAGCAGAGGGAAGTAAATCAACTTCTGCGGCGTTCAGCTTTGACAGCAGAGCTTCTGCACTCTCCCGAGACGAGCCCCCACAGCAACCAAAAGCAGTTCAGCGAAGTCTCGGCATCTATCTTTGAGAAGTACGATTTTGAGGCCTCAATTTGACTTTCTAGTATGCATCATAACGAGGAGAGGGGGCATATTCACTGAGCTCAAAAAAGGGAGACTGTCAACGGATTGTGCACCTGGCAACTCCCCTTTTAGAATATCGCCTAGAAGAAGGGGTGACGATTGGATAAGCTTGAACACTATCTCTCTCTCTTGGTCGCTGAAAGCCCTGTCGTCGTCAGACAAGCTGCAGCTGTGAGAATCATTTGAGCGTTTAATGTCTGTTAACATCAGCGCTTTGTGACACGGAGAGAGTGCGATATGCATATGAACTTTGCGATATGCATATGCAACTTCCATTGAGAATTTTGGCTCATATTAGTGCACACGATGCTACTGATTGAGCAGAGTGGTTTGTGAGAAAGGTGGCTGCGACACAGCGGAACTGGTTGGCGGTATTCAACATCAATATCAACAAGGAATGCTTACAGAAATCTTGCGCTGAAGGCTAGACTGATAAGTGACGAAAACTTGGCAACGACGAGCAAAAGATTTTGGTTTCCTTGAAATTAGCTATGCGCGTATGCTGAATGGCTCACCTGAAGGACAGCTTCACCATATAGTAAGGTTGAAAACTTCCTTTGACTGTAGAGCAGGTTACCAAGTCTGCAATAGGTTAGAGACTGCACGATTTCTAGTATCAAGCTTGAACACGTGTCGAACATCAGTAGAATGGGGGTGTTGACATAAGGGACTAGTTGAACTGAAGATCACGCGCGAGTTTTATGCCGCTGGTCCTCGCAAATCCCTATGCGAATAGTAAGTGTTTGCGTATGTGTGTATGTGCGCTCTTGCTTGTATTTTACTTCGTTGAATATATATATAAATACACAAGAGGGCAAGCTGCAACAAGGAGATTCACTAACATGCAACCTCAGTTTCCCACCTTTTGCTGTGATCTCGTTGTCTTTCACTGCAAAACTCAAAACTTTGCCTGTGTTGGCGATTGTTTTCCCCCTGCAGAAGACATGCTCGCGATACAGATATGCCGAAAGTGCGTACTGATCGCTGCCAAGCAACTGCGAGTCGTCATCAAAGCGTCACAGCGTTAAAGCGTCAATAGTTCCACACCTTTGGAGTCTCCCCGTCGTATCTAGATGACCCAGAGCCTCTAGAAAGAGTTTTCCCCACGGGGTTTTGCCATACGTGATTCGAGGAGCCATTTTTCTTGAACCGGGTGGTTGGCGCAGGATGTTGTTCGTGCTACACTCGATTCAAACCCCTAACGTAATTGATATCTGTTTCGTGCAATCGAATGCAATCGAATCGGAATGGTGATGGTGCTGGTGCCCGTCGCGTGTCCTTTCAGTTCGTGTCATCTCACACACGCTCGACTGACGACAGATCAACAGATGAGATCGACAGTGATACTGTTGATCCTGCGGATTCCCCGTAAATCGGATGACCGCCCAGTCACCTTGTCCGATCCGCTCCCGTTGGGTAGGAATGGCGAGAAAAAGAGCGGAAAGTAAGGCGAAGCAGCAAGGCAGCACTCCAGCGTCAGATCGGAGCCTGAGTTGGAGAACCCATTTTTAAGGGTGGGCGGGCAGGGAAGAAAAATTGCGTTAGGAAACGAAGAAGAAAGACGCAGCAATCGTCAGCAGGTAGGAAAAGTGAAGTATTTTCACCAATTTCCGACTTAAGAGCGACACTCTGCGACACTTGGACTTCGAAGCTGGAGGTGAACCGCCACTTCGCGATTCTCCATTTCCGCGATCCGAGGAGTGAGATCGGACGATCCGTCTCCTGAATGACGGTCATCACTGATGACGGAAGGAAAGTCGGCGATCAACGGTGATATTGTTGATCCTGCGGATTCCCCGTAAATCGGATGACCGCCCAGTCACCTTGTCCGATCCGCTCCCGTTGGGTAGGAATGGCGAGAAAAAGAGCGGAAAGTAAGGCGAAGCAACAAGGCACCACTCCAGCGTCGCCTCTCCGCCAACACTCACAACCCCCGCCTCTTGACGCCTTTTCACCCCAACTCTCAAACTCGAGCCAACAGAAATTAATAATCAAATTACTCATACAAATACCCGCACGAATGATTGTGCCGCATTCAGCTCCATGTATTCTTTCGTCGAGACTTTCTCTACCTGCCTTGAGGATGACATTCCCAAGACTTGCCACACTTTCATATAATGTCTAGCAATCCTCTCTGTTTTCCAATACGCCTGTCCCATAACCTGCTGCAGGTCGGCTCCTTCAAGGAAAAGTTCAATTGCTCCCGCTGTCCGAATGCTGAAGAATGTTTCCCCATTGAACAGCCCCGCTTTTTGCAACCAGCATTTGAGGTCTGAATTCATCTGCTTCCTGGAAATTGGACTATTTTCCACTTTGCCAGACCTGACTGGTCTGAACAAGAATCCTTGTGCAAGGTTCAGACCCAAAATTTTCATCACTTGGAGGTAGTCCTCCAACGCTGAGATGGGGCATTTAGATTTATCAGGGAGTCTTTTGATTCCGAAAACGTGTTCATCGCCCGAACGGAGTGTCTTCCCCCACTGGTAGTTGAAGAGAAAACCGGAGTTATCGGGAAATCTTATGATCCCTTCCACCCTTGTGGCGCCCAGCTCCGCCGGTCTCTTCAGAGCGTATAAGTCCATCAGGATCATTGCCTTACATCTAAGAGTGATGAACAAAAGTATCCAATCTTGTGTCGAGGCAAAACCAGCTGCCTCTGCGTTCATGTGAATCACTAGCTTGTCGATCGTACAACTGAAAAGTGGTGTTGCCTGATTTGGGGTGATTCTTGCTTGCAACTGTTCGTTCCTGGTCATCGTTTCATAGACCTTAACCACTCTACCTGTGCACGGGTTGTCCGACCCACCCCTTCCGAAATCCTGGAAGGCACTAGAGAGTCTGCCGATAAGGGAATTCACCGAACTTGCGGCTTGCCTGACTGGGCAACTACATCTTCCCAGTTGAGGGCACGTGGCCGAATGTACGTTAGTCTTACCGAACTGTTCCAAGTAAATAAGATACCATAAGATGTGTTGCGCTGTACACGAATCCAATGATTCTGGTGGGGTCATGCAAGCCAGGAAATCCCCGAGGGCCCGCAAATTTCGGAGTTTGGCCGATTGGTACACATCCCTGGCCCTTGCTTCCTGAAGCTCCTTCGTTCTTAGATGTATGGCGGCCCAGTCAAGGGATTTTCTCAACAGGCTCTTGCCACCACTATGTTAACCTCAAAATTTTCCCCTTCCCCGAAAGTTACAGGCGTTCAACAATTTATTTTCCAAGGTAAACGGATTACTATGGGAGGCTTATTAATATATCACATGAATTTTGTGTTTTTGGAATACGAAGTGTTTTTAAGAAAAATCGAATCTAAAAATCCAGACTGCCCACGGGAGTGGGCCTGCTTCTGACCATCTTCCATTTCTAAGTTGTTGGAAACAGACCTCTCCTACTTCAGCGATTCTGAACTTTTGTTTGCACAGTTTATTGTACGCAGTCCACCAGAACCCATCTGGAGAGAAACCATCCCACTGTGGAGCAACCACAGAGGCTGACGCTTTCTGTTCTCTAAGATACATCAGGAACGGTCCCATTAATGCAAAAGGCGGATTAGCATAACAGTTCAGTCCCGCTAGTGGATAGGCAAAGACATTGGTGCCACAAGCTTCTTTCTCTGGCAGCCTTGAGCAAAATCGCATTTTGGGACATCCCCGAACATTAGCCGTTGTTGCGAAGCAGTCGATGTTGTGCCGTCCAAACATCATGTTCAACAGAGGAGAGAACCGTGGCATTAATGAATAATGAGACTCTTCATCCGGGACTACAATAGTTCCATCAGGTCCCCTTGAAAAGGAAACCACCTTCAGCTCCAAGTTGTTATCCGCGACAAATCTATAGAGCTTTTCTGCCAAGTCCTTGCATGCTTTCGCGCCCAGGTTAGACGAGAGGACTCTCGATGAATCCCAGATATTTTTATCCAAGATTATGTCCCAGCGTTGCGGGACCCGTTCTACTGGGATTTCGAACAAGGCTTCAGAAATCAAAATTGACTGATCCACCGACGAGCAGGTTCTCAAATCTCGATAACACGAAATTTCATCTTGGAATTCCCCTGCTCCGATTGATGCCGTGACTTTTGTACCATCGACGTTTGTATCCACGAGTATCGAGCAGTGGGCCTGCTTCCTAAATGCGGACACCTTAATCAGCGACGGCTGGAAGAGTTGACTCAAGTAGAGTTTGAAATGCCTCATCTGCTTACTGTTCAGGAAAAAACTTTTTCTGCAGAATTCGTGCCTCTTTGCCAGGAAGGCATACAGCTTCCTGCATGCAATAAGGATGCCCGGGGCTGCGATTGACATTGAAACCAACTTTCCTGCCACTCTTTCCAGGTCCCTGGCCGAAATACTTGACGAAGCTCGCAGGTCCGTTGCCAGGCTCAAGAACTTATCCCATTTTTTCTGCGGGATGAAGAATTCCTGCTTCGCAAGGTCAATACCAATGCCTAGCCAGGTGATGGTCAAGGACGGAATGAACTCCGTCTTCTCCAGATGAATAAAATATCCTGCCGCCGGCATGCATGACGAGACAACGAACGCCGAGATTTTGGCTCTTTCCTGTTTCGTAAGAGTTGAAGCTCCCACTGGGGCCGGTCCCCCGGCATTATCATCAATGTAGTATAAATATGGTATCCCCAGCCGCCGGATGAATCCCGCGAATTCTCCCGCGAAGGCGCTATAAATGACCGGCGCTAGCTTCCATCCAAAATTGAGAACTGTATAGACGTAATAAACGCCATCCCACAGGAAACCCATGTACTGTTGCGACTCCTCTGTAAGCCTCACATCAAGGCACGGTATCGGTTGGTCCAAGGTGTTATTAGTCGATACCGATATGTACAAAAAATATATCAGGCGATACCAATAGTGTGTTAAAGTTATTAGTCGATACCGATATCAACTAATTGGGTATTAGTTGATACCGATTTTCCGATATGTGAAAAAAAAAAAACTATTAGGTAATACCGATATCATAATGTACTTATATATCGGTTCCTAGCAAGCATACGAATTCTGCCTACTCCTACCTATCTAGTTCAGCTCTTCGGCACATGATTCCTACCTATCTACATATCTAGTTCATTGCAACCATTATTAGGGAATGCTCAATGGTCCCTTCATTCAGACTTTTTCTTAAGTCGCTACTGTATGCATCTGGGTGCAAGCGCTAAAAGCTCGCTCTACTAACACCGGTTGTGCTCGCAGGCGCAACAAGGAACGGTGTGGTCTGGTCATCTTGAACATCGCAATAAAAGGGAATCCCTCCCCCCTGAGTCTTCCACCACTCTGCAAGATACAAGTCAAACTCGTCATCATTTTTATTGCCCCGTGGCACTGCTGTAGCGGGTTCATATTCATACAACTTCACTATCACTATCTGAAAACACTTGCAAATATGGTTTTTGTGCTGGAAATAATGGACTTCTTGGCATTGGGCGTGTCACGTTGGGCGGTGCTCTCATACGCAAGCGCGTCGGTGCAAGACGCTTGGTCCTTGGGACGCCACTTCTCTTGCAGCCGAAGGATCGCTTACTGGAATATCCCGGTTCAAGATATCAGACAGTCAGTGAACCAATATAGATAAACTCTCATAAGAAATAAACCCTAAGCTAGATATACCCGGAACGGTCACGGAGTCAGGATTCACGGCCATGAATCTGAAATTCCCGGCCGTGAATTCCGAGGAACGGTCTCGAGTCTAGCTACCTGTGACACTCGGTGTGTCACAGCACGGGCTTACGGATCAGTCACAGGTCCAGTGTTGGCTACCTAGGAATCTGTCATAGGGGCCTGCACCGGGACTCCCGGTCAGGGCTGCCTATACAGATTTCAGCACACCACCCCAGCACTGTGGGTGGTGACTGACAGGTAAGTCAGAAAAGTCAAGATAAGTTAGGGTAGGAGCTAGGGTGACAAACCTAACTGCTAATTCAACTGTGCCATTCTGATACACAAATTGAAACCCTCTAGCCGGCACAAGCGCAGAAATATACAGGTACTCAGGTCCTGCTAAACTACTGAAAAGCACTGTGGCAGCAAACCAGATTGAAGATTGTAGATGTCAAAGCAAAGCATAAACCAAATTGAAGACCATGTTGAGGTCAAAGCACATCTCAGTGCACCACCAGAAAGTGGTGCACTGCCAGAGCCAGAAGTAAAGCTACTCGGGGTCAAAGTCCAGAGGAGCACCGTCACCACAATGTCCACGGTAGTAGCTTGCAGCACTGCTCTCCAGTGGGTCAGGCGGCCGGTGAACCACCGTCGCAGCACCCAGGGAGTGCAGTACTGCATCCAGAGTGACGGGGTCCAGCTCGGATATACCGGGGTAGATGCATAAGTCTCCCCTGCACAGCACAGGCTGCGGTGCAGCCCGACCCGATACCTGCACAGAGTCGATGTCATTGGCCGCCGTGTAGGCGGCAGCTCCCACTCCCATGATCGAGATCAAAAGAAAGAGAGAGACAAAGTAATGAAATCCCCACGGGCCCGCGTGTGCGGGGAAGCCCCATGGCGGCTTGCCACAACCGTAGGTGCGGGATGCACCACCAGACTGAGGCACGTGGGTCGCGGACTCCGACGCATGATTTGCCGAAATGGCCGGAGTCCGCGGCTTCACGATGAAGCTGCCGTCGGCGAGGTCCTCGTAATCGTCCGTGTCGTAACCCGTGAGGTCAACCTGCCCGATGGCGGCGTGGTTCACGGTCTGAACGAACCCAGCGAACTCACCGTCCGCGTCCGCTGTGGTGGTTACCCGCGCCGATTGCAGTGGCGCGGGTTTCACATCCTTTCCCTGCGAGACAGGCATAGCAGGGGCCGGCACGGCGGATGCCGATGCCGCCGCACCACCTGCCGGAACCTGCTCCTCCGGCGTGGTCCCCGCCGCGGCGGGTCCGCACACCAGAGCCGAAGCCTGCTGCTCGATGCCGTCAGGAGGCGGGAAAGATGCGTGTGTGAAGTGCACCTGGTGATTGGCCGCGGAGTGAACCTCCGCGGCAAGATCGTCGAGCCGTCGAAGAATGTCGTCTCCTACGGGCTCGTCGGAAGCTGACCGCTGCTCCACCGCGAAGCCGTAGGCGGACACGTCGATGCCGCCCACCGCTCCCGCACAAAGCACCGCAGGCGGCCCGTACGCGGCAGCCGCACGAGCAAAGGACTCCGCGCCATCGTCCGCTGCCTGCTGAAAGAGCGCACACATGGCAAGTGCATGCACGCCCTCCGCGTCCTCCTCGTCGATAGGAATGCAGAATGCCGCGGCAGAGGTGGGCGGGTGTTGGCGCCCGCCCAACGGGCAGTCGCGGTAGAAGTGATAGCTCTCACCTTTGCCTGCCTTTTTGCACCTGCCGCAGAACGGCTTCGCCCGCTGGTCGTCCCGGTCGAATCCCACGGGCGGCACCTTGTGCTGCCCCATACGGTAGCCCCTCGGCTGCTGCGCACGCTGCTGCTGCTGTTGCCGTTGCTTGTCCCGCTGTTGCCGCACTACCGGAGCGCCCTCCCCGTGCTGCCGCTGTACCAGCTCCTTCAGCTCCGTGATCTTCACGAGGAGGGCGTCGTACTCGCTGCTGGAGAGGTGCGCGGAGATGCCGTCCGCTCCAGAAGCCGCCTTCCCCGTGTCAGTCTGAGCCCAAGCCTGGTAGATCTCTACCACCATGGAGCGGAGTGAGGCCAACGGTACATGGGCCAAGTCAGCAGCCATGGGGTAGCGCACCTTAACCGCAGCGTAGAACGCCGGGTCAAGCCTGGTGTACAGGCTCAGCTTACGCGTAGCCTCCGTAGGTGTCCAGTCGGAGGCCCTGTTGTCCCGCACCAAACGTTGCTCCCGCGCCAAGATCGGCTGCGGGTCCACGTTCGCGGGGTAACGCAAGGCCGCATGCTCCTCCTGCTGCGACTCCCGCAGCGCCACCGGTACGCAGCCCTTGATGATGTCGACCAAAGCTCGCCGGCCATCTCGGTCAGAGGAAGCATCCGTACCCGTGAGCCAGACATACGCGTTGCTGTGCTTCTCCACCACGAGAGCCAGCACGTCGTACAGAAGGCCATTCACCCGGCTCACAACCGGGGTAAGGGGGTCGTCGAGATCAAAGGACTTCAGCTCCAGCCCAGCCGACTCGAACTCCGTACGTAGCTGCACCACCAGGTCGGACAGAAGGCCAGCGTCGTCCGTACCGCGGAAATGATGTTTCTTGTCACCAAGAACGTCCTCGCGGATGCTCTTGGCCCAGGCACGATGCAGACGTGCCTTGTAGATCTCGTCGGTCAACTTCGCCTGTTCCTGCAAGTAACGCCTAACGGCCACGTCGGCGTCCTCGTTCGAAGCAGGGTTGGGGGTCGGAATAGTCGGTGTCCGCACCGTCGGGCTGTTCCGAACCCCGTCGATAAGCCTCAGCGAGGCATCAATGTCGCTGTCCCTCGTGAGGGACTTCTTTGCTCTGGTGGTAACACCCATAACTCTGAAAGCCTGATGGGAGGTGGTACGCCGGGGCGCGTTCGGGTAATGTTGGGAAGATGCGACGTCACAGTCACGGAAGGAGCGGTAGAGCCATGCGAGCGAGGGGCACTGGAAGACGTCGTCGAGGTCGAAGGTGCTCGAGCCACCAGCCCAAAAATCGGCAGCAAGCGGGATCAGGGCAAGCGTAATACCGTAAATGAACATTGCGTCGACTAGGCCCGGTCCAGGTCGAACCCCCATAGCTGCGGCTCAAAGACGCTCACCGCAAACAGCTCATCTCAAAATTCCCGTGAGTCCCCAAACGCGCCGTCGCGCACCACCTCTCCAAGCGGCTGCTTTAGCCAATCATGGCCAAACTAGCTGTGGAATATAGCGTGGAATGGGTCCACGACCTACTGGAATATCCCGGTTCAAGATATCAGACAGTCAGTGAACCAATATAGATAAACTCTCATAAGAAATAAACCCTAAGCTAGATATACCCGGAACGGTCACGGAGTCGGATTCACGGCCATGAATCTGAAATTCCCGGCCGTGAATTCCGAGGAACGGTCTCGAGTCTAGCTACCTGTGACACTCGGTGTGTCACAGCACGGGCTTACGGATCAGTCACAGGTCCAGTGTTGGCTACCTAGGAATCTGTCATAGGGGCCTGCACCGGGACTCCCGGTCAGGGCTGCCTATACAGATTTCAGCATCGCTTCCGATATTTCGATATTCCGATATCTTTCCCGATATGACACCGATTTGGTATTAGTCGATGCCGATATGATATGGCGGGGTATTAGTTGATACCGATGTTACATAATTAGCAATTAGTCGATATTGATATTCCGATAACTCTTAAAAAAGTTATCGATTGATAGCAATATCGCCGATATATCGACATATCGGATATCGGTTGCAACCGATACCGTGCCTTGCCTCACATGGAAGAATCCGTTCGCTTGGTCCATAATAAATGCCGGATCCCCCACCTCTAGGATTTGTGGAAGCATTGTCACCGACTCGTAGGTAAACGGAATATCCTTACACCAAAGGTTAAGGAATCTTGCATCGTTGAGCTTTCTTGGTTTGGCTGGCTCCACTCCTACCGGCATAACAAGATGCGGGGGAGAGCATTCCCCTTCTTTGCCCCAGACTCTTATCGCTCCCCACCTGAGCTCGTCCTGTATCTTCCCAGAGATCCAGGGGATCAAATGATCCGGTATCGCATGATTCTTGAACTGCATCCTCGGGGGTGTTCTTGAGTCGAAACGAGCCCCTTCGTAAGTGCCTGAAAAATGTTGGAAGAAATCCAAGATGGAGACTCCATTCTTTGCCCATTCTTTGACCAGCAATCCCATCTCTGATGATGTTACCACCGTGTCCCAGAACTGGGTACACTCATGGATAGTTCCCACCCGGAACTCCCCCGGATCCCTAGCTGGTGCGGAAAGGGGGTCCGGGACCAAATTACCACTGAGGGCATCAATTACTGAAGGGGCCAAGGTGTCCCGCCCTTGGGCTTCACATGGCCCTAAGGACTGTTGCCTGTCCATCACTTCCCGGGCACTGTCGAATCCTTTTACTGCCGTGGTAATAAATGCAAGCGGGTCTCTCACACTTGTCGTAGCCGGCATGCCAGAATCCAGTGCGAAGTTGGCCAGGCTGTCAGCCAGTTTATTGTGGTCCCGTGCCACATGCTTGAAATTGAAAACACAATCCGGGCGCAAGGCCATGTGAGCTTTCCCAACGATAAGTAGTCTCTCCAAGTCTTTTGCGATAACGTTACGGGAGCCCGAGAATGCTGACACCACCAGCTCCGAGTCCCCAACAATTGTTGCTGTGGTCAAGTTCCATTATATTGCTCTTTGGATTGCAATCACGGCCCCCACGAATTCTGCATAATTATTCGTCTTGGATCCAAGGCGCCCGTAGTCCCGGGTCCACTGTTGACCTTGTTCTGAGCAGAGTGCCACCCCGAACGAGGCTTGCCTCAAATCCGGCGACGCGTTAAAGCGGCATGCACCATCGAAGAAAAGCAATCCCTTCCGTGGGGCTGAGTTTGGCTCGTGTCCCTGTTCGAGACAACAACCACACCAGAGCACTCTTCCTTTCAGGAGAAATGCTCCTCGAAAATCGCACCCCGGTCTCTACCGGGCCCCAATCTTGTGGAAAGGGATGGACGATTTTCGAGCCTGGCCACTTCCGGTGTGCTACTCGTGTAGAGTAACCCACCCGTTGTGGTCAGTACTCTAACCGTCCAGCATCCCCATGTTAAAGGGAGGCTTCTATGACGGACGGGACCAGGTGGTCCGTGCAGGCAAGATAATTGGCATTAATTGCCTGTATCCGCGAAGCACTCCAATTTGAGATATGCATCCCAAAGTCCGAAACCCAGTGTTCCGAAGCTGATCACGAAATCTAACGTAGAGCAAAAAAACAAATCCAAATATCGAAATCCAGGATCCCGAAGGCTGAAATCTGAAAATTTAACGTAGAGCAAAATCAGCGAAATCGAAATTTCGAAAATCTAACGTAGATCAAAAAAACAAATCCAAAATTCGAAAATCCAGCATCCCGAAGACTGAAAACTGAAAATCTAACGTAGAGCAAAATCAGCCAAATCGAAATTTCGAAATCTAACGTAGAGCAAAAATACCAAATCCAAAATTCGAAAAATCCAGCATCCCGAAGACTGAAATCTGAAAATCTAACGTAGAGCAAAATCAGCCAAATCGACATTTCGAAAATCTAACGTAGAGCAAATTCACAAAAATGCAAAATTAACTTATCAAGCAGATCCATATCACATGCAACAATGCATTTCAATTTGGTATTTAAACCTGGAATCTGATGTTACAAGGTAAGACAGGCATCCTGGCCCGCTCCCAAATATTGATACACTATATACATATTATACAGACCAGCATTCTGGCAACTTTTGACGATTCCTAAACAGGCTCCCTCTGAGGAGGTGGTGGCAACTGAGGCAACTGGTTCCGGTTATTCCTATTGTCATTCTTATTTCGTTTGTCCACCCAAGTCACATTGATGGATCCATCCTTGTTCAACGCATAAGGGGACTTGCAGTCCCGCAGCATATGTGACCCCTGGCATTTCGGCCATTTGGCATTACCATCTGCAGGGGCTCCCGGTTTTGCAGTAACATGCTCAGTGGCTCCTGATAACGAGGCCTTCTTGGATTGGGTTTTAATGAACATCTGCAATTCTGACTCGTGCGCATCATCCTTCTCGCACTCTGGAACTGTAGCCCTTATTTGTTGATGTGCAAACAGGGCAATAATGTGATTGTCCGGCAAGAACGCATCCCTAGTACCTCCTGCCAACTCCCTCTCGATGAGAGTGGCAAGGGAATACAAGGACTGAGGAGTCTCCGGCTCCCTCGAACTGGCTCCCGGCAAACCAAAAGCAGCTGCCACCTTTCGCATCAGCTTCGGTATCTCCGGCACCGATTTCCCCGGGGTCAGGCACCAGTCCAACAGCTCGCTTCTCAATCGGTGTGCTTTCAACCAGTTGGAGACCCCCTTGGTCTCCTCTTGCATGGATCTTTGGAGCACCGAGTCCACGTACGCCTGAATGTCGAATCCCGGCGTCACCGATGATGCCAATCCCAAGGGAGCCTGCTCCCTCATGCCACCATCCATCTTCATTTACTTGAGGTTGAGGAAACACTCACATATCGTCCTTTGCCTCGATACAAACATGCATAATAATGTGTTACAACAGTAGCATCTTCTCGCCCCCACTCTGATATAATGCACGTAATGCAATAATCATAAGGGGTCATAATCTGAGGCAATCACATCACCCTCCCTAATCATTATTTCCAGCATCAGCTTGTCACGAGCATGCAATCTTTCATCGATCGGATCAAAGAAATTTTCATACCTATCCTCACATCGAACAAAGCAATCATAGTCATCATAAATGCAGTACTTATTGTCCAACATCACAGCAACTATTTCGTCATAATTAGAGCAACTTCATCATCATGATAACAGCATTAATTTCAATCCTATTTTCAGCAATCCTCACAGCAATTCAAGTTGTAATATAACAAATTCATATTTTCAATATAAACAAATTCATATTTTCAAATAGCATTCATCTCAATTGCAGCAATTATTTATCATCATAATAACAGCAAACAAGTTCGATCCTAATCACAACAATTAATGCCAAAATTTTGAAACAATGCAACAATCAGGAAATTACAACTCTCATGCAAGACTGCCCTCAGAAAAATAATACAACTATATCTACCACAGATATGTGAATCTGTCCTCCCCATATGGGAGTTCATCCACAATCAGCACAGATCTACACAATGGACATCTGACTACTTTTCTATAGGTCATGGTGAAAACAGCATGTATTGCTGCTGGCTGGACCAAGCTGGTCAAATGGTACATTTCATCCAGGCCATCGAAACAGGCTACATGATAGTGGTGATTGCATGCAGTTGACACACACGGCATTTCTCCTAGCAGGCTGGCTAGGCAAATGGCACAATCATCTCCCACCGTTGGGGCAGTCAGAGTTCTTGTGAGCACCACTTCATCATCAGCCTCCCGAGCCTGCAATATCAACCAATTTTTGTCAAGATGGCAACACCTGCGGCGGGCGGTGTTGCATTACACGCGAGGGATGGTAACAGCAGATAGCCCCCTCACGGAGACGGAGGTACGGCGGGCGCGGGAGGTGGCAAAGAAGCATTTGTGGGAGCACGCCGCGATCATGGAAGATAAGGGCCCGGCGAAGATGCTTACATTCAACATGCGTCTGGCGGTGGTGCACCTGTTCCGGCAAGAATACTATCTAGGGGATGTGGGTGCGGCCATGGAGTTCTGGGTGGAACGAGGTATTCAGCGGGCGAAAGAAATCGTGAAAGACTCTCACGTCAAGAACAAGCCTGTGGAGGCCATCATCAATGGGACGTGCGAGAAGCTCGCCCTGGAGGCATATGTAAGCTTGCATCCAACAATGCGCTCCCTACCGGAGTTAGCCAACGAGCTTTACCCCGGCCAAGCAGCGGTCTCGGTTGGGCTTGTGGACCCAGCCGCGGAGGCTAAGACATCTCCTTGCTATTTCATGGGTACCGGCAGGCGCGTAGCTCACGACGCACCCGTCCTCGCAAGCTGCTTAGCACAACTGCAGCATTTGGTTGGCATGTTGCACCCCCGGCAGCAGGGCGCACAGGCATTATGCACGTGCGATATCATTGTGTACTTGAGGATGTCCCTGAATCTGGAGGAATTCACGTCTTCCTTGTACACGAGGGCGGAGAAGCGAGTCTCCTACCACGTTTCCATCTCGGACACTGGCTTCGGGAACATGCTCCCGACTGGGCTGGACTCCCTATCAGAATTCCCATATGCGAAGGTCCTTGCATACTACCTGGTGATAGACACCGAGAGCCAGCATACGGTGTGCCGTTTGGCCAGTTTGCGAGCGTACCGTCAGGTAGAAGATGCATATATGGAGAACCAAGGAATCACTGTGCTCGCCAGAAATGATTACGTAGAGCTGCTACTGCCATGCGCGCTCATCGGAACGAAGGCATTATTCGTTGAAACAAAGAATAAAGACACGGGCGACAACCTCTACCATGCGGTGCACCTGCTGCGTGAGATCCAAGGCATTCATTGATCCCCTTCCGCGCGTCGTTCAGGTAATAAGAATGTGAACTTTCCTGTGGTGTCGTACGTGCCATTTTCTCATAGGCTGCTCGAAAAATTCACAAGCGGCAAGGGGTGTAAGTTACTGAGAATCTGGGGTGGGATGCGCAGCTTCCAGGCCTTCTCTCAACTGCAACAGCGAGCAGTCCCCGACGTTCCCAACGGTGCTGCAGATCTATCTACGGCAGCAGAATCATTCGCCTGTCACTCTGCACGTGCATGTCACCAAGCCACGTGGGTTATACTAGATAGATAGATAGATAGATAGATAGATAGATAGATAGATAGATAGATAGATAGATAGATAGATAGATAGATAGTTAACTGGAAGCTGGATGGAATGGGTAGCATCCCATAGTAGTGTACGCGGTACCCAGCTGCTGACTGTTTGATTGAAGGGTTTTAGGGTTTAGGGTTTAGACCCTAAATGTGGAACCAGTCACAATGTTACATTTGTAAATATCTGTGCGATGGGAAGCATTGTCCTGCCTACACGTGTCTTCTTAACAGCCAATTACGTGCATGCATGTGTATACAATCTTTAAATATCCAGCATATAGCTTTCTTACACGTGTGCATATCTCCTACATTCCAGCCAATCACGTGCTTACATTTGGATAAGATTCTCCAGTTTTCTTAAGTTATCCTTAAGCCATGTGGACAATATCCTCCTACCAAGAAGCTTCCACGTACTTACATTTTCTTAAGTTCTCTTAAGTATAATTCTTAAGTATACTGTCGGCCAATAGCTAACTGCCCCGATTTAAATATGCATAGTGTGGGTTTATATCGAAAACTTAAGAAAACTTAAGAAAAACTTAAGAAAACTTCAGAAAGTACTTGCAGTAGTGAGAGCGCCTCGGGGTGGGCGGCACGAGGTGTGTACACATAGCTTTATCAATGGTCCCGCACAGGGTGATGCGCCACCCCCTTGTAGGTGGAAATATGAGGCACTCAGGCTTGGGAAGCACGTTGTGGCAGAGGGTGGTAGGGGCTTGGAGTCAGATTTTGGAGCATGGAAATCTTCGATAGCCTCCTCGGAGTACTCCTTGATAAGAGAAGCACCCTCTTCAGCCCGACTTTGATTCTCAGCCCCGACGAGCTCTCGGTGCCGGTCGCTCTTACAATGAATCGAGACGTTATGATGGCCCCATGTGGTACCACCAAGGCTAAATTTCTTGTGGCACATGTTACAAATGAAATGCAAGGACGGCTCCTCAGAGTCAGCGCTGACGTGATCTGAGTTCGCACGGAGAAGTGCTTCAAACATTTTCCGCCGCTTTGAACTATCCCGCTCGCACCGCTTCCCAGTTGCCACAAGGGCCAAGGCCACGAAGAAAATGAAGAGCCCCAATAGAGCATTGTATTCGAACATCTTCGCTCTAGGTGTATGGCTGACTAATAAGGTGGGCATGGCGCACACTTGAAGCGGATAACCCAAAACAACAAACAACAAGGTTTCACCCAAAAATGACATACACCTCACATACGTGTCAAATACGTATCAAAATTACATAAAGCGTGTATTATGTGTTGTCAAACACGGCAGAAGAAGTGCAGCAACATAGCTTCTTCGTTTACGTTTGCCCATCAGACGTGTACGTTGGACTTGCTCTTGGTATGTCCAACGCTTTTCTTCGCTTGCCCTAAGCCCTCACGTGTCGCATCGCGGAGTCATCGCAGATCAGCAGACGAGAGACGCAGACGCAGTGCAGAATCGTGGGAGAATCGAGAATCGGGTGAAGTGAGATCTGGCGTGGGGCTCTGGGGCAGCGATCCAATATACCATAAATCCAAGGGTGAGTATGGGGTGCTCCGACCAACGTGTAAGATATAGATTCCAGGGGGGGGGCCGAGGTTGTGCGATATAATATACCGTATTACATCGGGTAGTCACTGAATGCTTTTCATACAAGTGTAAACTGATTATAAGAGATAAACGAATATAAGGCGGTCTGTGACCTAGGTATCTGTCACCTAGTACTGTACGAGTACTGGTACAGTCATCGGGAGTCAGAGTAAGTTATAATGACCTACGGGTCACTGAATCCAGCACACCACCCTGTGACTGTACATAGTGCTGTTACAGGTGGCAGAGAGCGGAGCACAGACAAAGCAAATTGTTCCGAAACAACAAACAGCTAGGAGCAGGAAACTGCCAGAGGGAGGCCTGTGCTTTAGCCAGGGCGGTCCCTTTCTAAAACTGCTGCTAGGACACTACTGCTATCAAGCCAAGTTCCTACAGCGCAATCTTGCAGGCACTCAGCCACTTTCAAAGTGGTCCACAAAGTTGCAGAGTTCACCAGAGCTGAAGAACTTGTTAGTGTCAAAGATGTTCAACCAGAACCAGAGTCCAGTAGTCATAATCCAGAACCAGATTCCAGAGACCAGTGTCCAGAACCAGAGGCCAGAACCATAATCCGGTAGCCAAGACCAGAAGCCAGAACCAGTAGAAGATTCGTAAAACAAATTTAGAAATTCTGAAAAGTGAAAATCTGAACCCAAGCCTGCCGAAACCACAGAGGGAAAAGGAATGCCGAAAGGAAGAGTGTACGGCAAGGCAGCCAGACTGTTGGCAGTCACCCCAGTGGGATGTACTGCTGCGGTGAATTCAGGGGCTCGATCGAGCACCACCGAACCCTGAACCGCTGACACACATGCAAGACACATGAGTGCGGGCAGGGCTAGAGATGCAAAAGAGAATATTCTCGGCAAGGTTGCCACACCGACACGTGACCGTGTAGCCGGTGGAGCCGAGGGAATTTCGTCTCCGGAATGAGAGAAACCGTCGGAGTCGTTGTCATCGTCGATCACGGAAAGCTCTCCCGGGTGAATCGACTCGTGAACCGAGTCAATCGAGCACAATTTAAGAGAGGTGTCAGGGCAAGCTGGCATTACTCGGTCCATAAAAGACACTTGTAGTGGCTCCTCGAAAGGGGACCCGAAAGAAGCAGGGTCCGATGCCGAAACCGGGTGGAGCCCAGCGTCGATCCCGTGATTGGCAGGTGGTGGCGCATCGCACACCACCTGCGGTACAGACAGAGTACCGATGTGCAGAGGCTGCTTACCGGCGGCGGCGGCACCACCGACCTGCGCAGCCGTAGCCGCAGACCGCAGGGACTCAAGGACGCCCCGTGCATCCGAAAGCACACCCTTCATGCCGGCGTCCGAAGCACCATGACCCAAGCCCGCATAGTGGGCACGCAATCCCACATCGCGCCGCACCTGGTAAGTAAAGGGCTCAGGGTCGTCACGTACCAGCGGCTGGTCGTGCTGGTGGCATAGGTCAGCGAAGTCCTCGTCATTCTCGTCGTCGAAGGCGGTTTGGAAGGCCGAAACCACCTCGTCCAAGTCCATGGCGGCATCACGTAGCTCAACATCGCACGAACCACACACATCAGGGCAACGTGCAGTGTCGTGAAAGTGTCCAGGGCAGAGTGGGCACTCCTGTACGAAGGCCGAGGATGCAGAGTGAAACGAGATGCTCCTAGCACCCTGCGCCCGATGTGATTGAGGCCAATTCCCGCCCTTCGGGAGTGGAGAGGCCGCGAAGCGGTGCCCCCATCCCACGTGACGATTACGGCCGTGAAACTTACCGTCGGTCCGACGGTTCCGCTCGTCACGCCATTTGGACGGTGGAAACCTCACACCACCGCTCCCATGCCGACGGGGAGAATCATTCCGTGGCGGCGGCGTGTCTCGCGCAACCTCGCGCTCGTCATGACGGAGGGAGGCAAGCAGGGCAGAGGCCTCACCAATGATGCGAGCGAATTCCTCGAGGAAGCCCGAGACGTCACTCGGCTCCCCACCTGCGTAGGCCAACCCGAGAGGCGTGTGCGTCGGGATAGGCGCGGCTGCCTTGGGGCGGGTGGGAGGGCCATTAGGGTTCGCACACCACCACACCTCTAGAACGTGAGTGTAAACCTCCTCGAGAGCTGCGCCGATCCGACACCGATCGTGCGGTTGGGTGGGGAGCCCTACGCCGACACTGGCAGGTTCTGCACCGTTAAAAAATCGAGCTGCACTGCATCTGACCGACACTGGCGGTTCGATCGGACCCCGTCCACTTCGCCCGTCAACCACGCCCATCTAGGCCAGTTTTTTGCCGACCTCCCTCCGCTCGTTCCAAGAACTAGGTCGTCCCTCCCTCCCGCTACACGCCAACGCCTTCATGCCGTCATGCCGAATGAGATGAGTAAGGCCAAGCAGAAAGATTTTAGTCAGCCTGCTATCGACGCCAACCTCTTTATCAAGCAATACCCTGGAGAGGAGCAGGTAGCTTTGAAAGTAGTAGTGAATGTCCCGGGCCACTGGTTCGATAATGCTCCCGACAGTGAGAAAAATAAGCAATTCCGCGCGGAGGCAGTTGAGTATTGCGACGTTAAAAGGTTTGGCAGTGGACAACGTGCTACAAGATCCCCAGCTATTCGTTTCCAAGTCTGCGAGGACGCTCGCGACGGCCCCTCTCACCCTGGCTACTGGATACAGCTTTCTTCATGGAACCGTTTTCGGCATTTAACTTAACATTCAAACATCAGTCCCCTATTGATAACCCTATCGGTATCGCGGGCGCACTAGAAAATAATTTCAGTTTCGGATGAAACGTGACCGGAATCATGCGTGCGATATGCCAATATGTTCGTATGTATAAGCTCATATGTTGGGTGCAATTTCACCCTCAAAGGCGGAGTACATCAAAAGTTAGTCCCCTATTGATAACCCTATCGGTATCGCGGGCGCACTAGAAAATAATTTCAGTTTCGGATGAAACGTGACCGGAATCATGCGTGCGATATGCCAATATGTTGCCGAAGGCCTGCACCGGCCCGACACCGATTACAAGTGCAGGCCGAAGGCCTGCACCGACCCCGACACCAATTACAAGTGCAGGCCGAAGGCCTGCACCGACCCCGACACCGATTACAAGTACAGGCCGAAGGCCTGCACCGACCCCGACACCGATTACAAGTGCAGGCCGAAGGCCTGCACCGACCCCGACACCGATTACAAGGCAAAGATGCCAAGCTAACTTGGCAAGGTCGGACATGATCCGATGTCGACACTGTAAATGCGTGAAAAACTCACACGCATGATTTCAAAATGAAAAAGTCGGGTTGATTTTTTTCGCTGATCTAATTATTCAGCTATTGATAAATATGCCCAAAATATTACAGCACATGTAACACCCTGTAACACCCTAAAAATCACGTGTGTGTCAGGGGTGTAACGTACCTCCTAAATACCACGTGGTAAACAGTGAGAAATTAAATGCAGTTTTGCTTAAATATCTTTGCAAAATGTTTATACTGCTTTAATTTAACATATTTTAGGGTTACTGATGGCAAGTAACACCCTAATATCACCGTGGGAGAAAAGGGTCGCTGTAACGTTACATACCCTAAATGCCACCTATATAATAGGAAACACTTCGTGTTTGGCATATATGTCATGCTGAAATCAGCACAGACATGACAATATTTCGGGCAACAACCCTAAAACTGTATCAGCTGCTTCCTATAAGGACTGTATGCTATATCATGAAGTATAAAGGCAACAAACAGGCCTATGTGTTCACACTTCCTTGAGGAGGGAAGAAGGTGGATAGGATCACACACATATCCATTTTATATTCCGATCTGGTGATTTCTGATGGATTGCTTTTGATAAAATCACTGCATCCACAAGTAACGTTGAAATCTGTACAACGTTAAACTCACCGTCACTAACAAAGTGTAAACTCGGATGGGAAATTATATCCCAATGACTATAAGTTGACTCTTGCTCAGCATTTACATCCTCGAGTACTAAGTTCGGAATGCTGAACTATATACATAACATATAACCTGATACCATGCTTAATTGCATATCCTGGATCAGAAGATGATAGTTATATAATGTATATATATATCCCACCTGATACACTTTGGCACTATAGCCGTACATAAGAGTGGGAAGGACAGGTGCATCGCTGTAGGACTGGTTGATATAGTCCCAGTACTGAAGGCAGAATATGGCACCCGAATAACAGCTGATAACTGTTGGTGACCACCATGCAAGACCTTCCAAGCGTAACTCCTTTGTCCTAAGATGCAAGTGAATTGTTCATAATATGTTGACATCACATAAAAGCATTCTGATAAAAACCCTATATATCCATGTGAGTTGTCATTACTACAAATGACATGGGTTTCGAATCATCGAAATGAGTATAACTCCGATGAATTCATTAGTACAGAATAGCTGCTGAGATTATTCCTCCGGCTGGATTGCAATCATTCACAATCCCTGTACATTCCGGTGACAAAATTTTGCACTGGACTGAACACCACAATTGGTATAATCTGTGATATATGAGTCATCAGAGAAAGCATTGCAATCAGCACAATGCTGTCTAGACTCACAAAGATGAGTAACAGATATTCTCAGATGTAATAAATTGAGGCACAATGTGACCTACGCTAAAATCGCGTATGCTCGGGCACTGTATTGTGACCTGCGCTGAGATCGCGTATGCATGGACACAATATGACTCGTGCCGATGACGTGGACATAGTTCATACAACCTCCGGTACAAGCGGACAAGGTTGACTGCCACGACATCACATCTGAAATCAATAAATCACTCAGAGAGAAGGTGATGACATCAGTACAACACCATTATACATATAGTCATGAGGATTTTAAAGAAGACACAGTCTCTCCGATATTGACAAACATGGTACATATATTACCATGCTCTCTAATCACATATCTGATATCCCACAGCATACGATGTTGGTAATAGCAAACCACTTCGCCGCTGGAGGGTAGTGTTGTATATATACAGCACATGCTTGGGCACTATATGACCCACGCTGATGACGTGGATTCGGGCTGCATCCCAAAGACTGCGATGCACCTTCGGTGCAATGGGCTGCATCCCGAGAACTGCTATCCAGCTTCATAGTAAGCTTCCACGTCATCACATAGAGGTCGGACCTCTGTTGTATTTAAACGGCGCTTGACAACCGCCTAGCAATACACTTCCTTGAGGGGGGAAGCTGATAAGCTAAAAATACAACTAAAAACCAAATAAATAATAAAGACAAATAATAAAACAAAGTAAGTTGCATCATTGTTTTTGTTTTGGTAATCGTGACTATATATAGTCAAACCATGCAGAACTCCATGAAGTTGACACACATATGTATCAAACATTTCTAAGGTCATCAGCCATGACATACATATGAGCTTGATTTTGAAGACCTAGACATTGTATACATCTGGTCTAGCATGCATCCAGACTAGAATTGTATATTGACACGGTGCAAGCACTATAGCCTCTGCCACCGATGATCATTGAAAAAGGGCAACCATTCTTGATATTTCATACATATCATCTGATTGGATCACTAAAGGTGTCAAGATTACTCAATGCAATATGCAGGCTACGGCCTGAGTACAACACCTAGAAAGGTCAAAGCCACTGAGCTGACCAATGCAGCATAAATGCTAGCTGCCTTTGAAGGCTTCATAATAAGTCTATTGCCCTTATGTCTTGAAATGTATCCGTGTATTGGCATCTCTTTGAGGTAATCATACCTGCTGAATGAGCCATACCAACCATCTTGTCTTCATTGATCATTACATATCTGATCATACCGCCATTGAACAATGCCTATTCTGTGAGATTATTATATCACGAGGCATTTCAGTAGTGCACATTAAACAATTGTAGTGCAGCAAAGATCATCAGCTCTTCATCATACCTAAAGGTTGAGTTGTTGTCAAAAGTATTGATTTGTCAGACACCATATCTCAGAGGTCTATTCATCACGGAAGACAGAATCTGTGCAATCATGGCTATTCAGCCTCCAACATAGCTAACATAGCTATCCAGCTTATGACCCAACCGTTGGTAAGCGGCCTCTACGCCATATGGCTAAAGATGGCAAGTAATCTCTTCGGTCATTCTTGGGCATAATCAACCAATTCAGGATATTTATCCCGAAATTCTCCAAGAGCCACTCATGTTCTCCATGTGTCATATGAAAACAGCCAACATACCGCCCTCTCCTTCAACAAGGGGAAGTGGGTTATGCTGTAAAATTGACCAGTCTGATCATCATAAAAGTGACAGATTTGAAAAAATCGATTGAAACTTGTATTGAAAATGACCATTCCTTAAGATAAGGTATTGCACCTAAGGGAATAAAGGTTTCATCCTCTGAAATAGGAAAAGAGTTTTACATTGACTCTAGTTCCTGAATCCAGAATCGCATAGAAAATATGTTCTATCCTGTGCATATAGAAAGTACATTAGATTCAGATTCTGAGCATACAAATGGACTTGAATGCACTCGGGTTTGTACTGAGTTGCAATTGTCCAAAGTTTTATTCTGACATCACTATTTATTTGTGGAATAGCATACAATGGTATAAACCATCCACATATAGATTGACATCATATTGGTGGTTTCATATCATTTTGGCACATAAGACACGCATGCTTCATTGAGGAATTATGAACCTTTGAAAGCTCATTCTGGAATGTTCAGAAATTTGTCGCCTCATCCATTAGGCCACGAAGTCTTGGAAAAGCCATGTCGGGACTCGAACCCGCAATCTGCATATGGTTTCCAAGCGCAGTTCATTCTGAATAATGTAAGCCCAAACATAAAATGGGTACCATAGAGATAAATGATCATGTACTGAAGAAGATACACATATCACTAGGCGATGCCATTTTCTAGTCACAATGAAATGACATGCCAGCCATCCATCAACTACGGAAATACAACTCGTAGTAAGTTGTTGTCATTACAGACACTTCTTAATTGACTCTCCATTAGCTTCGATACCAAAGTTAACTTCGGTACCATCACTGATTTCGTTGTTCATTATGACAATCATTATCCAGAAGCATTGTCTAAGTTGGGCACGCCATTGTCTAAGTTGGGCACACTATAGTGACCCTGAACTAATAATGTATGTGGGCTGCAGCCCAAAAACTGCATATTGAATCATCATGAACATTTGACATCATCTGGCATTTGCCACATTCAAAAACGTCAGGCATATTGCCGGTATGGCGTAGAGAGAATCGGTGTTCATATTGACATTGTTACCTCGAAAGCATTCGATGAGTAATCTCAGTTTGATTTTCTATCAAACCATTTTCACATAACATAAGTGATTGAAAGCATTCTCCATCACCATCCGATTGGTTTGATACACCTCTTTTTAAAAGGGGGAGGAAGGAGTATACGTAGATCCATTCATTCTTCATACAGCTGCCACAAATCGATTTACATCATTGTGATTTTGCTTGGAAGATTAAAAATCTTATCAAAAGTTCCAGCATCTGTGTATATCAGTCATAAAGTTGATGACACGGTATATCATGCCGATTGAAGCATAAAATGAAGTCCTACTTGACTTACTGACACATGAAGTTCATTACAGTATGAAGAAATCATAGATGCATATTTCTCCGGCTCTATCATATTATATGAAGGGCACTGACATAGGAGAACGATGGTTTTTCAAATGTGAATAAGCTATATTGTAAGCTTACGACCATCATTTTGACGTCAACAGCCTGAGATGCTGATTGTTGAATTTCAAGAGCTAAAGGATTCGTTGAATCAGCCTTGGTAACATGTGTTTTGATTGATGAATTGTTGATCCATGGTTTCTCCCCAAATCTAGAGAAGCTGGCACACAAGTTGTTGCCAATGTCTTAAGGAAAGCATCTGAGCAAAGGATTGCTAGTTGTGCCAACAGGCATCGAATTCCATAACAGCAAAGCCGAGTGAGTGAGATCCGCCACTCTAGCTACTTGCCCGTCATTCCTTCCAGGTTCATGACAAGAGACAATTCATCAAAGTCATACACCAATGCATAAGTCACATGCATGGTTGCACAGTTTGTATCCGAATGCAACCCCATCGAGGTTAAGCATCTGGACAGCAACTCTGGCCAACAAAAAGCCTTCCTATCTTCGGATATCTTGAGCATTCTCATTTCCAGCTCCATTGTGGACTAGGAAGCATCATGCCTGTGCCTCGCCGGGACGTTGATCCTCAAAGCCGCACACTTGAGGCGAGCCTTACGAGATAGTGACTTTTGGCCTGTGGGGCGTCAACCGCTTATCAAATCCTGAACACTTGTTAACACCTGGATAAATTTATCATGATGCAACTTAAGTGGGATTATAAGTTCCACATAATCATATTGTCTACGTATGCTGACGGCATAACTGCCGCATGTGGTCACAATAGGTCGCAGCTTCTATAACATTGTGGCTTCTGAGTCAAAAGCTGATAGCCGATGACTTTTGCCAATAATTGCCGACCAAATAACAATCAGGCCGTGGAAACATGTACCCAAGGGTTTTCGTCGATCGGTCGTATATATATCAGGGCTGCATCCCAAGAACTGCAGGGCTGCATCCCAAGAACTGCAGGGCTGCATCCCAAAAACTGCAGGGCTGCATCCCGAGAACTGCAGGGTTACATCCCTAACATTTTTACCCTGCATCAAATTGATATGACAGGAGCGGGAATTGATCCTTCCTTGCTGAGGTGTAGTGAGCCTTGTATAAATCATACCCTTACACAGATACGCATATGCGGGTACCAATATCTGTGAAAAACTGCTAATGCTACCTTTGCCAAGACCGTGGTTTGTCATCGGATCCTGTGGCCAGTCATCCGAAGCTACCGGAGACATCGACTGAGGTAGACGGAGTTGTGATCCTGAGTTATGCTTGACACACATAACTAAAACAAATTTCACATTAGTACGTGGTGCTGAAATCTGTATAGGCAGCCCTGACTGGGAGTCCCGGTCAGGCCCCTATGACAGATCCCTAGGACCAACACTGGACTGCTGACTGATCTGTAGGTTCGTACTGTGACACGCGCTGTGTCACAGGTAGGCTAGACTCCGAGACCGTCCGAGACCGTTCCGGGTATATCTAGCTTAGGGTTTATTTATCTTATACAGTTTATCCACACGAGTACGGGACTTTCTGATATCTAGTGTACTTGGATATTCCAGTAGGTCGTGGCCCCATCCACGTTTTCTTTCCACTTGCTATCTTGGCCATGATTGGCTAAGCAGCCGCTTGAAGAGGTGGTGCGCACTTGCGCGTTTGGGTGCGCCTAGGATTTGGGACATGGCTTTACGGTAGACGTCTTTTACGGCTGCGAGTCATGGGCACCGCGCGTTGCTATTGCTTGGTTTTGGCAATGTTCATTTACGTTATTCTACCTGCACTGATCCCGCTGGTTCACGTATTTTGGGCTGGTGCTCCGGACACCTTCGACCACACCGACATTTGCAAGTGCCCCACGCTCTTTTCGCCGCTCCGTACGTTCTGCCGTTACGTCTTCCTTCCATTTCCGCCACAACACCCAAACGTGCTGCCGCGCATCATCTTTTCTCTGGCTTTCAGAAGTATGGCAACATCTACTCGAGCTCGCAAACGCCTATTGAAGGACTCCGATTTGGACGCCTCAATACGGCTTTTGGATGCGGTTCGGGACACTCCGACCGCTAGCACCCCACCTGTGGTGCCCCCTGCTGCTTCCAGCAACTCCGACACCGCTGTTGCGTTGCGGAAGCACCTAGTCGACCAACATGCCACGGTTGACGCGGTGTACAAGGGGCGTTTACATCGGGCTTGGGCCAAGGGTATCCGCGAGGATATCCTTGGTTCCAAGAAACATCATTATCGTGGCACTGACGACCACTAGAACAAGGTTTTTGCTTAAGTTTGCTTAAGTTTGCTTAAGTTTTCTTAAGTTTGCTTAAGTTTGCTTAAGTTTGCTTAAGTCGGTATAAATCGGTAGAATTATACACCCGATGACATAGGAATGTCACCAAGCCCGCTTCAGGATGCCCCAGGGTTCACGCGAGAGCCCCAGAATGACTGGCGCGATGCTAGGAGATATGACTCGAAGAGGCTGGGTTTGTAAAAGGCCAAAGATTTGTCTGGCAGTCGACGATGAGTAATTATACACACTGAATCAGTCGAGGTATAAAAGTTTGTGGCAACCTGATTCGCGAAGGCTCGCGTGCACTATAAATATGTCAGGGAATGTCGTGAATGGGGAAAGCCTGTAAGTGGTGTAGTCCAATCAAAATCGCGATCGTCATCATACCCACGCATGTGACATATATACTGTAAAATAATAAATACTTGGAACACTCGATTTCAAATCAGGCGAGGGTTTAAACTGCGGCGGGCGGGGCTTATTCGTTCTTTCGAAAGAGAAGGTTTTTTGACCACCTTCCCTTTCCGCCCTAGTAGAAATTTTGAAGTTTGAATATATAATAAACATGGCGTCTTCTCCTCCCGCACGTACGTCTGGTAGCAATCGCGCAGCAAGACTCCTTGCTGCGGCGGGACGCTCCAACGGCGGGAACGGGGGAGATCCACCGGTGCGAGTTTCAGTTAAAATTTTGTGAAACAGCATGGTCTTAGACCGACGTTTTGCGTTTGTTTTTTCCCCCCACACAGTCGGGTTATCGGGTGTGCAGGTTGTGGGCCAAGCTGGCCAAGCCGGTGCAGCAGCCGCGTTGGACCTCAATGAGGACGTCAACGAGGAGCCCGCGGGTGAAGAAGGCGGCGCGCCTGAAGAGCCCGCAGAACCGCCGGTGAGTTTTCTGCGTTTCCTGAAACCGTTTGCATATCTTGAACCTAATTTATGTCACACGTTCCGCCGTCAGAGGTTGCTTAAAAAGAGACGTGCGTACAACAAGCGTGTTCCACTTGTGTTGGTGTCTGCATGGTGGTCAGCTCGGGAGGGTACTGCTTCGACCGGCCGGTAAGGTTACATGACAAATGGTTGTTTTTCTTTTCCCCGATGATGTGCCGGTGGGTCGGGAGCGGCGTGCGCGTGGCCTGATTCAAGGCTCGCTGCGCGCCCCCTGTACCCGTGGCTACATTGCATTTTCGGTCGGGGTAGGTGAGGATCCCAGCCGGTGGGTTAGGAGAGGCGTGCGCGTGTCCTTGTTTTGCAAGGCTCGAGGCGCGCCCCCGGACCCGTGGCTCGGTTGAAACGGGGTGTGGTAGCTGGAATTTTCGAGGATGTTTCGGGTTGGTGCGGCAGACCGTGGGCGTAAATGGGTAGGGCACATTGAATACGTATGGTGCGGTGTGAGGACAACTCCTCTGACACGCGACCATATTAAGGGGGTGTGGCCGGTAGGGTGTATGTGTTTGTTTTGGGTGGGTGCGGCAGACCGTGGGCGCATGTGGGTTGGGCAAATCGTATATATATGGTGCGGTGTGAGGACAGCTCCTCTGACACGCGACCATATTAAGGGGGTGTGGCCGGTAGGATGTATGCGTTTGTTTCGGGTCGGTGCGGTGGACCGTGGGCGCATGTGGGTTGGGCACACCGAATATCTATGGTGCGGTGTGAGGACAAATCCTCCGACACGCGACCATAACAAGGGGGTGTGGCCGGTAGGATGTTGATGGGTGTGTTTGTTTTGGGTCGGTGCGGTGGACCGTGGGCGCATTTGGGTTGGGCACACCGAATATCTATGGTGCGGTGTGAGGACAGCTCCTCTGGCACGCGACCATATTAAGGGGGTGTGGCCGGTAGGATGTATGTGTTTGTTTCGGGTCGGTGCGGTGGACCGTGGGCGCATGTGGGTTGGGCACACCGAATATCTATGGTGCGGTGTGAGGACAAATCCTCTGACACGCGACCATAACAAGGGGGTGTGGCCGGTAGGATGTAGATGTGTGTGTTTGTTTTGGGTCGGTGCGGTGGACCGTGGGCGCATGTGGTTGGGCACACCGAATATCTATGGTGCGGTGTGAGGACAAATCCTCTGACACGCGACCATAACAAGGGGGTGTGGCCGGTAGGATGTAGATGTGTGTGTTTGTTTTGGGTCGGTGCGGTGGACCGTGGGCGCATGTGGTTGGGCACACCGAATATCTATGGTGCGGTGTGAGGACAAATCCTCTGACACGCGACCATAACAAGGGGGTGTGGCCGGTAGGATGTAGAAGTGTGTGTTTGTTTCGGGTCGGTGCGGTGGACCGTGGGCGCATGTGGTTGGGCACACCGAATATCTATGGTGCGGTGTGAGGACAAAACCTCTGACACGCGACCATAACAAGGGGGTGTGGCCGGTAGGATGTAGAAGTGTGTGTTTGTTTCGGGTCGGTGCGGTGGACCGTGGGCGCATGTGGGTTGGGCACACCGAATATCTATGGTGCGGTGTGAGGACAAATCCTCTGACACGCGACCATATTAAGGGGGTGTGGCCGGTAGCATGTATGTGTGTGTGTTTTGGGGCGGTGCGGTGGACCGTGGGCGCATGTGGGTTGGGGACACGGAATATATTTGGTGCGGTGTGAGGACAGCTCCTCTGACACGCGACCATAACAAGGGGGTGTGAGCGGTAGGATGTATGTGGTTGTGTCGAGTTGGTGCGGTGGACCGTGGGCGCATGTGGGTAGGGCACACGGGATATATTTGGTGTGGTGTGAGGACAGCTCCTCTGACACGCGACCATATTCAGGGGGTGTGGCCGGTAGGAGTTATGTGGTTGTTGCGGGCCGGTACGGCGGACCGTGGGCGCATGTGCGTTGTGGCGTGTCGTATGTGTGTAACATCATTAAATGTAATACTAGGTCTGATAGAGGAGGGCGGTTGCTGCACCTTTTGCAAGACCAAGAAACGCAAAACCCGCAGCCGTAACAACAAGTCCAAGCGTCTTAAGAAAAAACTAGTGAAGTTGGAAAGGGCAAATAGTGCACTTGAAGCTTCTGTCGAGGAGAAGAAACCCCTTCCACAAGCACCGCTTCCCATATTCGTGGGTGGTTGCTCGGAGTACTACTCCCAACTCACGTCCGTGAACCGTCGTCCCAGCTCACGAGACCCACGCACAACCGCCTGGCGTTACGGCCCGGATGTCGCGCGCACTCTGGCGCAGAACTGCAACTTGGGTGAAGTCTCCTACAATATGGTCACGTTCTCAAATCCTTTAGGTCCGGCGAAAAAGTGCGACGGCGGTTTCGCGTCAACCAGAGTCGGTTGCACCCTCAACGGCACAGTTCCTTTGGTGTACAAAGAGTTCAGTCTAAAGCACTCGCCAAGCGCGTCAACCCGCTTTTCCGAGTTTGCTCGGGAACTATACATGACGACCCTCGCCGCGAATTCAGCTCCGCAGTACGTGTCGCCCATACTCCACTTCGGTTTGCGGCAGCTTGGCGAACGAGAACGTCCCGCATGTGCACCGTTCTTACTTTCCATGGACCACGGCATCTCCCTGGACGCCTTCCTGGCACAACCGCCCGTGGCCGTTACCATGACCTTCAAGAGAGACCTGTGCGCCAGAATCTTGACAGGCTTTGCTGCGCTGCATAAAGCCGGTATCTCCCACGGGGACGTCAGGGCAACAAACATGGTGCTTTCCCCGACGAGGCCCGACAGCTTGGTCATCATCGACTTCGGGCTATCAAGGCGGCAGCATAGGGAAGGGCTGCCTGAAGACCACTACCGAAGGCACCGATGGACCTCCGGAACGCCTGACGATGCACATCACAAGCCTGGATCCGTGTATGCGCCGGAGTACAGAAATGGAGGACCGACACCTGCAACCGACATGTGGGCGATTGCCCCGATCCTCGTGCGCATCTTGATTCGAGATTCACGTGACGCCCTTAAGAGAGTTAATGATGATGCCACCAGCGCGACTGTGCATGACATCCTGGGGAAGCGGTCGAGCAATACCTATGTCAGCCGTGCAATCTGGAACCCAGTTATATATGGACTGCGTGCACCGCGAGCCCGCGAAACGGCCATCCGCCGCTAGCCTTGCCCGTCTTTTTGTGGCCTCCAAGGCGGCTACCGATGGCAAGTTAGTGATGTCTGGGAAACCAATAAGCGCCATTGGATGCTAACCTAAGAGGTAGGTTTGTCGCCGATGTCCTCGTATTGGGTATTGGATGATGTTCATATGTTCCCGCCTGATGCCTGCATTGCGGCTGCAAAGCTGCCTTCCTGGCATGCGATAAATCACAGCGATCCAGCCAGTTGGATGGAGATGGTTGGTTTTTTTACTTCTGAAAACCGACGTACCATGCCTTTTGCTGCAGGTAACATCCACACCTCGTCACGCGTATTGCAGCCAGGTTGGCTTGGAGCGGTGGTCTCTATTGAAAATCTGGACGCTGGAGCAACGCCGTCTTGCTGGTGGGTTATGGCCTGAGAGCTCGGCGGACTCCTTTGCGTTGCACGCGCAAAGCTTGCTGCTGGACGTCTTTGGTGATCAACATCTTCATCACGCTATATTCGTGAAGGCCGGGGAGTGTCCGCTGACCCCTCCGCCAACTTTTTCGAGTTTGCAGGGTGGCCGCGGAGCGGCTGGTCTGTGCCCCAATTGGGACATCCCTACGGCCTACGGGGCCTGCTGCGACTTCGTGTATATGCCACGCCCCTCGACGGCAGCGGTTGCCATGGTTGGTGGGGGGAGGTTGTGCTTGTTCACGGTCCGTGGGGTCACCCTCGGTTACACTTCACCAACGTCTTCCAATCGTTTTTGGGACGCAGCTTCACCGAGAGCTTACAGATGCCCCCTCCATTTCAGAAGACTCCCCTCTCCTTCCTGTCAGCCGTCTCTTGACCTACGCGGAGCTTGGCGTTCAAGTGGATGCAGTGAACGCCAAGTGTGCGGCGTTCTCAGCTTGGCGTGCCACCGCACTTCGGATTGGCCGATGCTCATTGTGCAAGACCAGGCTGCCTCGTGGAACCAGGAGGCGGTGCCCATGCCGGCAAGTACGCTATTGCGACATAGTCTGTCAGCGTGCGCATTGGAGGTTGGCGCCGTTTGGGCATAGGATGGAGTGCACGGCCCGCAAACCGCCGGCACCGTGGAGGTGGACCATTGAGGATCATCTAGCTTTTATGACAACATGGAATAGTGATAGTGTTAATAACGAGGCAACAGCTCATTGGCAACAGCTAATAACACTCTTGAATAGTGAGGGAGAACAAGATATGTAATACAATTTCTATACACTTGTTATGTGTAAAGCCAAAATGAGCTTCTTTGGGAATTGGTGTATTGTTTGTACTCGCGAAATACGGCATTGTCGTTGAGTGGATTCCGCCCGTGCCCGCCGGTACACTTGTAGACCTCACGTGAGCGCGCACCACTTGTCCGTTTTAATGCTCCAATTATTAACGGTACATTATGGAGGCACCTAAAACTTCAAGATGAGTAATACTTTTGGCATTAAAGTGTATTGAACATCGATTGTGCGGTGTTTTAGGTTGCAGGCACGTTAACCGGTCTGGGTCACGAACCGCTGCGATCCGCGTGTGCGAATGCGTACATGACGCTTGACTCTTGGGTGGACATGACTGAATTTTTGCGGTACCGATGTCGGGCGTTCTGCTATGTCCGCCGCATGCGTCAAAATGTGGAGGGAGCCGAATCGTACTCCTTTGAGTTCAAGTTTCACGGGCATTGCCTGTACGGCCCGGATGCATCATGGGGCTCGCTGTTGGAGGGTGCACGTCCCCAAGGGAATGCAGAGATGTTTCTCCTGGATGTGCCGGAAACTGCACAAAGGCAATGGGAGCCCGAAAGCGATGCATGTGCGATGTTCGGTTCGCTAAAGTGCCCGGAACTGCGCTATGATCCACGACCGTTTTCTTCGCGTGCCCTTTTCTTGGCGCTGGTGGTTACCGCCGTGCGAACCATGTTCCACCGTGTCGTCCAATGGCGGGTGGAGTCGCTCCAATCAGGCAATGTTGTCGTGGAAGGTCAGTTGCGTCGCGGATGGTGGAGGAAAAGCTGGGTGACCCCTGGCCGGCCGGGCGAGACGTGGATGGCGTTCGTGTATGTGCAAGACAAGTATGCCGCGACAGGGGATCCTGCGCGTGGAGATATCATGGTGGAGGCATGGTGTCCTGAGAATCCCATCGAACCTCTCATAAAATGCACTGGATACAATGTATCACAGTTCGCGCCGGAGTGCATATTTCGGCAGATGCGTACCACTAAAAAAAATCCCAAATACGGCAGACCTGACTATGCCAATCATGTGGTATGCATACGTGCAGCGGAAGGTATCTACGCTTCATCTTTTCAAAACCGCGGGCAAAGCGAATCCACCAGTTTTCCGCACCAGTGCTCCCACGGCCACGAGTGTTGGAGAACAATAATCTACATCCATGCGCACTTTGCGGAATACTGTCAACCGATTCCCCCGAGCTCCCTGCCGAAGAGACAAGAGCCTTGTTCCGTATGTCGCCGTGTCCTGATTGGGAAAGGCGTCCGTCAATGCGGAGGGTGCCTTTTGCGTGTGTATTGTTCACCTGAGTGTCAGCGCGGAGACTGGCAGCGGACACACCGACACGAATGCAAGGCCATCGCTGTGTCGGAATGGAGGAATATGGCGGGGCTATGGGAATATGGCGGTTATGTGTTCAAGAATTTGAGCGTACGCTGCGCTGCCCGTATGATCACGCGGGGTAATATTGGGCCGGTTTTTGCATCAGATACCCGAGCTTCGCGACCTCGTGTCAGCAGTGGGACAATGTGAACTGTGAACCCCGATAGTGGCTGAGATAGTGGTGGTCTGCGGTGAACTCATCTAAGCGGAGTACCAATGCCCAAAATAAGCAGTCTGCATGGATAGTAGCGAGTGCGCTAGGGAAGGGCGTGGCGCAGCCCCCTAGATGTAAGCAACTTTTGAAATAAATTTTAGAACGTCTTGTTGAATGAGCGTATGTCGTCTCTCAGGTGGTGCGATGCGCGTACAGGGCACACTGAATACGTATGGTGCGGTGTGAGGACAGCTCCTCCGACACGCGACCATAATAAGGGGGTGTGGCCGGTAGGATGTAAGAGGCTGTTTCGGGTCGGTGCGGTGGACCGTGGGCGCATGTGGGTTGGGCCACATAAGTGTATTGCAACCTATGCCCATGTTCGGTGCGGTGTGAGGACAGCTCCTCTAATACGCGACCTTACAGTACAGGGGGGTTGTGTGGGCCAGGGGGGGCAGGAGTACGGGGACAAGCCATGGCTAAGATTGTTCCCGGGAGCGGACGCCCATTCCGTGCACACCCAAAAGTATCCGGCGAACGTAGACGTCCTGTTGGATTACCACATCAGTGCGGGATGTTCGGCAGATGACGAGCAGTTGAATGCCATCAGGGAGTTCCGAGGAGGAGCGGCGCTCGCCGTCTACACGGCCCAGTTGGCAGACATAGAGGTCATCCTGAAATGGATAGATTGGATCAGCAAGGAGCTGTGTAGATTGTTGCGGTTACTTGAGGAATACAGCAGCGAGGAAGAGACGCTTCGGAAGGCGCAGCGCGCATTACCTCCTGACGAGCCCCTCCCTAGGGGGAGTAACCGGCAATTAATTGAAACGGGCTTGACTATTACCGAGCTCCGAAAAAAGCTGCACGGTAACATTACGATCAACACCAAAAGTTGGAAGCTTGCACGCGAAGCTTTCGGCGAGCCCCCCCTGACCCCGGAGTTCATGAGGATGGGGGTGGAGGACCTCCAAGATTTCTGTGTTCGGCTTCGTGCCTGGTGGGATTTGGCCGTTAGCACCCAGGAACTGGTTCGTCATGAATATGAGGAGACGCTGAATCCGAGTTCGAAAAGTCTACTACCGTTCTTCGTGGTGGGTGGACTGTTTTCGAGTGCGGTGGCGAAGTATAAAACCCCACCGTTGATATCCCCGCACGGCCGGGCGCAGGTCTATTGCCTATGGGAGGCTGGTGACGCGCATGGCGGCCAACCGCAGCGAGTGTTTCGTAGAGTGTGGTGGTACATGCGAGATGAGATGGTGCGGCGGGGAGACTGTATCTATCGCCATTTGGGGGAGAGGACGCCGGACACAAAAGTATTCCTGCCGGCGCCTGCTGTACTCGGTCGTTGCGTTGACAGCCCCAGTCAGGTCAAGCACACGGACGTTCATGCGCATTCCATGGAGGAACTGCTTGGGCTGGATCGGGTGTATGGTGAGCCTGGAATCCGTACCTACTCCGCCCTGATGTGCCTGGATGAGCAGGGTTACACTGAGGTCTTGCCCGAAACGGTTGAGACGAAGTACTGGCCGGAGAACGAGGATGGTGTCATGCAGCTGCCCGCGGCTTTCCAGGGCTTCCCCACCGCCTCCCCTTTCCAGCAGGCGCGCGTGGGAGGAGGGCCCGGTTGGATGACCGTGTGGCCGGCCACGCTCACCGCACACCAGGGAAAGTGCCCTGGTCAGGCCGTGCCTGGGCTGGAAGGATTATTCAGGCAGAGGTCCCTGTCCCTTTGCGTGTACCATGCGTTCTCGTACCTGGAGAAGGGTGTCATCGACCTGGACAACGCGGTGCACATCGCCTCACACGGGTTCACGGAGATGTACGGCATGCCTATACGAATGGTGTGCATAGCATGCGGTGATGCCATCCAGTTCAAGGGCGGGTACGATCTCCTGCCAAGGGTGCACGCCTGTAAGGCTTGCATACACCCCCTTCACGAGGGTACAGATCTGACGCAAGTGGGGCACGTGATGTGCGGCAAGTGCTTTGACTTCCGGAATGAGAGGGGAATAAGGCCACCGCTAATGGTCCACGAGAGGCACCGGGGATATGCCGCCACGTTGCAGGACTTTCAGGCGCTGGAACCGGCGGAGGCACGTGCGCGCGCGGTTGTCAACTTTGCAGACGTGGCCATGGGTGCGCGCCAGATTCTGCTCGCCTTCGGTCCGAGTGCCGACCTCTCACCTGAAGAGCGCGCCTCCCTCGGGGATGTGAAATGGAACCTGCCTCCGGCAGAGGCACCAAGCGCGGAGCAATGCGCGGGACCCCCCTGCAGTATGGGGAGGGGCAGGTTGTTGTGCAAGCGTCAACGGTGCAGGGGTTCCATGAACACCCGCTCTTCCAGAAGATGCAAGTGTCTTGCCCCACGATGCAGTCAGTGATCAAGGCGCTTTGCGTGTCTGTACATCGAACTGCAGCCAAACCCAGCATGGTGGCGACGGATGAAGGAGCAGCAGCTCCGGCTGCTGCGCGCGCTGACGAGCATGCGGTGCTGCTTGGCCACACACCCGCTGTTGGCGGTGGTGAGCAGCCTAAGAAGCCGCCCAAGAAGCCATATTCACGCAACCGGTCTCCAGCTGCCCAGCTCCGGCGGCAGGCGGATAGAAAGCGGAAGGCGGCGGTGCGAAGACGGCGGACGACACCCGTCAGGCAGCCTATGTTCGACGCCAACGGTTACCTAACCAGTGAACTCTTACACCAGCTTAGCTTTCCCGGCATGGAATTGGCGAAGCTTGTGGCTTCCGTCATCACCCACAACTGGAATTGTTCACGGCCCACGTTCGCGTGTCGGTGCAGTTGCCACCTGTCCCCAAAGGATACCCCTGGCTGGCATCGGAACGTGGCCTCATTGCAGGCAGTCCCACCTTGCCTTGGGCTGGCTGCGCGTAACACTAACTAAGGCGAGGAGTGCACCTATG
>LGRX02014966.1:0-20549 GCA_001247695.2 Cymbomonas tetramitiformis
GAAGCATGCCATGCTGGCAGTGGAGTTCAGGAATGGGCATGCAGTTTCGAAGCATGCCACGCTGGCAGTGGAGTTCAGGAATGGAAATGCAATCGAGCTCGTTAACACCGACGGCCTCAGCTATCGAGGTTACAGACAACGCGCCGTCAGCTGTCTCGGGGGGAAGCTCGGCAGCCGGAGGCAAATTGCAAATTCCCGCGGCCGTGGTGCTGGGCCTGGCTGCGATTCCCATACTCGGCACCGTTACAGCAATATGCTGCCCCAGACCTCTGCGTATGGGAAGAAGGTATAGGAAAAACTGGTCCATACAGACGGTTCTTATGTTTTGTGAGATGGGCACGGAGCGGCCTGCGGGTTGCAGGGAGGGGAGGGCCGGCGGTGTGCTGCATCACATTCGGGCAGCCGGCTGTGGGGAACTCCGCGCTCAAGAGGTGAGCCACGCCGCATGTGGTAGGGCCTCCAAGCCCGCGCGTGGCGCGCTTTTGGTTCGCCTCACCAAAGCAAGAAGTGCAAGCATCGCACGGTCAGAAAAAGGGCAAGCACCGCACGGTCAGAAGAAGCTGGCTTATTTTCTGCGATCCGCGATTGCAGATCCCCTTTTGCGAGTTGCGTTTTGATATTATGATCCATCAGCAAAGGATCACAGTTTGGCGAGGATCTTCGAAGGCTGACGCGTGCTCTGACCACGGAAGTCGGCGTCGTGCACTTTGAAGCGTTACTTCATCCGCAGCTCTGAGCCTCGGTGTTCTGAAGGCGGCGGGGTTGATGGCATGCAGATATGTACGCCAGCGGGGGTGGGAGCACCATTTTTTGGCGATGATCATCCCGGAAGATATTGTGCCCCCCCTGCTGCTCATGCCCCGTAACGACCAGCGCACCTCCACACTTGCGGTGCGCCACCCGCCTCATGCTTCTGGGATTTGATTGGACTACCACCATGTTCACGGCTGTGCGTCTCTGTCCGCGCCTAAAGAAACAATGGGTTGCTTTCCTATCGACGGCGAAGCCAATTGACCGTTTCCTTATTCAAGCAGACGTCGACCAGTTGTATCCCGATCTCATGAGAGTCCTTTTGATTGTTCACTGGTTCAATGTGAAGCTGATCGCGTCCCTTTTGTATGCGGAGCCTATTGGCAGCTGTCTTGTTTAATGCGGGCGCGGTCCATCGTTCTCCAAATCAGTACCAAGCAGATAGTGGGTCCGTCCCTAATCCATATGAAGCAATGTCATTGCCAACCCCTGCGCGTCCTCGCACAGATGCCGTCTGCAAGGCGCATCTGATTCGGCAAGTGGTCATGCCGGGAGGATGGGCGCATCAGGTGGCGGACGGAGGCGCGAGTGAAGGGGGGCCAAGCCCAGGATCTGAAGCTGAAAGCGCTCTTGCTGACGACGCTCGCTCCCCTCCTCACATTGTCAGCAGGTCGTCGCGGACGCCACTTGCCCCACTCCCTCGCCATGCTCTTGAGGGGCCAAAAGCCGGCCAATGCCTTCTCCCTGCACAGTGCCGGCAGTGTCCCCCCCTACCCGGGTGAAGGGGCCCCGCCGCACGAGCACCGCGGAGGAGACTGGCTCGGAGCGCCGGCAGTGTCCCCCCCTACCCGGGTGAAGGGGCCCCGCCGCACGAGCTCCGCGGAGGCGACCGCCCCGGAGTGCCGGCAGTGTCCCCCCCTATCCGGGTGAAGGGGCCCCGCCGCACGAGCACCGCGGAGGAGACCGCCCCGGAGTGCCGGCAGCGTCCCCCCCTACCCGGGTGAAGGGGCCCCGCCGCACGAGCACCGCGGAGGCGACCGCCCCGGAGCGCCGGCAGTGTCCCCCCTGCCCGGGTGAAGGGGCCCCGCCGCACGAGCTCCGCGGAGGAGACCGCCCGGGAGTGCCGGCAGCGTCCCCCCCTACCCGGGTGAAGGGGCCCCGCCGCACGAGCACCGCGGAGGAGACCGCCCCGGAGCGCGGGAGCCGAGCTAGACTGGAAGGCGCTTGTTGGCGTGTTGAGGCTTTCGTTTTGAGGGGGCGCATGCCTCAAGATCACGGCGCCGGAGCCGCTACGGCCCGCGCCCGCGCTGATTGGGTGGCGGGAATGTGCGGTGGGCAGCTCGGGCAACAAGGCGTGGTGGGGCTGGTCGGGAGGAGGGCGGAGGGAGGTATACGTTTCCATTGTACACACATTTCGGGCGCCGTGTGTTCCTGCTGAAGAACGGCGGCACCTGGCACAGCTCCAAGGCGCGGCCCTTTCTCCTCCCGGCCCTCCTGGCGCCCCCATGCAGTGGGTGGCGCGCTGGAGGGATTGGCAGCGTGCGGATGGGCTGCTGTTGACGCGGCTCCCGCTCGGTTGGTTGTCACTCGTTGCTGCGGGAGGAGCTCTGTGTGCTGCGCCCCTCCGATTTCTTTTGGCGTTTTCCCGCCGGGGGCAGAGCACCCCCATGCTGCTTATCCATGGGGGAGGTGTGCAGTGCCGTGGCGTGAGAGCTCCGAGGGGTCCACACGGCCCCTGAAAACACACCCCCCTGAACGGGGTGCACTTTTGTGGGGTATCGGCATCTTGGTGCCCGATGCCCATGAGGCCTCACACGGCTAAGGAGCGGGTGGTGCGATTGCAGTGACCTGGGGACGGAAGTGGGGTGTCGGAGCAGGGCACCCCTCGACCGCGCCTGATCGAGAGCAATCAGTCAGGTGGCCCCATGTGCTCCCCCTCGCCCAAATATGCTGAGGGTAGTCCCTCCCGTGAAAGCCAGGGGCATCGCCCTAGTATCTGCCCCAGCACCCCTTGAGGAAGAGTCTGAGGAGGGGTGGCACGCCCCCGGCGGCTCGGGGGGGGCGGGCTCGCAGGTCCCATGCAGAAGCTGCTGCCGTCCTTCCTCACTCGTATGCAAAAAGGTAGGCCAATCGGCACGTGCCTTGATGATGGGGTTGTCCACTTTGGGGGGCAAAGGGGGCTGGAGCATGGGTGGTGCAGCATGGCTGGGGGCATCGGAGGGGTGCAAGGGAGGGGCACGGGGAGGGAGGCAGGGAGGGGGGAGATGCAAGTGGGACATGGGGATTGGGAAGCGGGAGGTAGATCTGAGCATACGATGGAAAGCACAAATCGTGGCTCGCCCGAGGGTGGCCAATCTACAGATAAGCGGGGGGGGTCGCGGGGTTTGTGGCAGGCGCGCAGAATTTAAATCAGCACTTGACCCCGTCGTACCGCGCCAGGATGCGCGAGCTGTGCGTCCGGCACGGTACCCCCTTCCTCCCCACGAACGCGGAGGTCCGAGTCGGCACTGGAGCCGTGATGCCCATGGAGGTCCCGAAGGCCCTCGCCATGCTGCCGCTCTCTGTAGGAGGCGCTTCCTGCCTGGTCCAATCGGACGCCGGCTCTGGCCCCCGCAGCTCCAAGCGTGCGTACCCAGGTGTGTGGCTTACCCTTGAACCGATTCCTTCGGCGCCACATACCCACCGAGGATCAGCTGCACTATGCACCCGGGTGCGCATGTGTGCGTATCCTTAGACTGCGTGTGTGTTTATCCTTGGACCAACTCCTTTGGCACACCATAGCCGCAGAAGACCGGCTGCACTATATACCCACGCCGGGGATCAAAGAATTTAGCACACACTTCAGGACACTTATCCGGATTCTCCGGAGCTCACTAGTGCAGAATGGGACCCCCTAAGCCTTACTGAGCCACCTGAGCCCCTCTGCATCCGCACCCTGCGTGTTTGTGCGTATCCTTGGACCGACTCCTTTGGCACCCCGTACCCACAGAAGGCCGGCTGCACTATGTACCCACGCCGGGGATCAATCCCTGCACCCTACGCGACTCCAATACCACACACATGATCGCTCACAGCGTATCATCTTTCCATGCTGCTCTACATCTGGTTTGGGAACATGTGTGTGTTGGTGGTATCTTGTCACGGCCCCGCCCTGCTCCTGATTTGCTTCTCACATCCACTGGGATGATGGTGGGCTGGCTTTTGTCGGCTGATCGCATGCCGTTCAGTGTGTGGTATCTTGGCACAGCCCCGTCCTGTTCTTGGATGATTTTCTTATCCAGCTTATCCTGGATGCTTATCTTATTCTGGTGGGCCAGCTTTGGTTGGTACGTCTCACACCGTTCAGTGTGCCCCCTCGTACATCTTGAAGGCGAGATGGAGAGGCGCGCGTGGCCAAAGGTTGTTCGTGCGTGACGATGCACGGGCCTACGTCTGGGACCTACCGAGGACCACAGCCACGTGGCGCATGGTGCGGTGGGCCCCAGGTGGACCTGTTGGCAGGGTACGCTCTCGCCTTTGAAGCGGGTGTTGCAGCTGGTCGCAGAAGGAACGGCTGGGATGCGTGCTACAGGACGGAGAGATCCCACGCCGAAAGACCTGGAGGGCTCCACGGTGGGTATGCTGGCTCACGTGGAGGTGGCATGGCCATTGGGGAAACTCCGCACCACCGTCTCGGCGTGCGACGAACCGGCGTATGCATCGCTGGCGCATCCGGCGCGGCGCACGGCCACTGCCGATCACCTGGTGGTGAGGCCCGGCTTCTCCCGCCAGCGCACGCAGCCACGTGGTCTGCGGGCTGCCCCTGCAGCAACTGCCTCAAGCGCACGGCGCTCGCAGCAGCCAGTCGGGAGATATGCAGAGCGCCACGTGCCACTCACGAGAGTTGTTGCCTGCCTATAGCCGCACGTCGAGTTTCTCAAGCCAGTGCCGAAGGAGTGTAGCCCTGGGTGCGAGGTGCGTGAGCGCTTACATGCTCACATCATACAAATGCTGATGTGGACCAATGGGGTAAACCAATGACGGGGAACTCGTCGGGGGTGGAGGTGGCTGAGGCGGAATTTTATGGGATTGGGTTGTGTGCTCCGACGAATGGTCAGCGGGAGGAGCAGCGGTTGGTGTGCAGCGTCTCGCTGGAGGTCGGGCGGGCCCTCTGGGCGCAGTCTGCTGAGGAGAGTGGCTTGCAGAAGACTGCAGTGGGCACAGAATTCGAGCAGGTGTGCCGCAGTGCACGGCTGTCGTCGGGAAAGGCGCCGTAGAGCGATCTTTTTGGAGAGTGGCGCACGTGGGCCAGGTAGAAACATGCATGTCAGCTTTGGGAAGAGCCGCAGTGGATGGGAATTGAGAAGAGCCGCAGCGGATGGAAATTGAGAAGAGCCGCAGCGGATGGAAATTGGGAAGAGCCGCGCCTGATGAAATTGAGAAGAGCCACAGCGGATGGAAATCGAGAAGAGCCGCACAAGATGAAATTGAGAAGAGCCGCGCCGGATTGAGAAGAGCCGCGCCGGATGGAAATTGAGAAGAGCCGCACTGGAAAGAAATTGAGAAGAGTGAAGTGCCGCAACGGATGGGAGTGCACAACTCGGATTGGATGGAAAGCAGTGATGCCTCAATGACGCTCCCTGCTGCTTGTACGCAGCGCTGGAGCGGTGACGGGCGACGGCGTGGAGAGGGGCGCAGGAGTTGGTGGGGTGCGAAGAGATGCGCGAGTCAAAGGTGGAGGTGCGAATCCGGGGTGACTTGGAGATAGCCGAGACCGCAGTCGTGCTGCACCCATGGCAGGTGTGGGTCATGGGTGCGCAGAATGTGGCATTCTCGAAGGTGCTCGATGCTATGGGAATGGATATGCCGATTCCCTTAGTATCACCTGCTGCAAGGTGTGCCTCGCCCTCCATCGTTGTCACACATAACATCCTGCGCTGCCACCCTCCATCCGCCAACCTCCATTTTCTCCGCACACACAACATCCTGCGCCGCCGTCCTTGCAGAAGTTAAGACATGGCACTCATCGCCGGCAGCACTCATTGGCGTTGACAGGGGCTCCGGGCCGTCCGTGTGCAGAGACAGCTGCAGCCCGCGGCCTTGCTCCAACAGCCGCATACACAGAGGCCAAGAGCCGAAGACATCCCCGGAAGCTGGGCAGGGCTGCCAGCTGGCTGGGGTGAGGTATCTGGCAGTGCAGCTGATGCCTCAGCAGCCACACAACGCGGCGGCGGGCTCGGTGTGGCCGTGGTACTCCTGGTGGCAGCGCAGGCTGGCGGCGTGGCGGGGGCATACGCCCGACGCTGCGGCCGCGGCTCTCGCTGCAGAGGCGCGCGCCCTCGCAGCGGCTTATGGGCGCCCCGACGCCCTCATCCTCCTCGCGGACCGTTGCAGCTCCGCTCCACGCGCAGGTGACCCCTCCCCGCTCCGCCGTGGTTTCATGCACTCTCCCAGCCCATCAGCCCCGAGACGGGCGACCCATTCCGCAGGTCTCGTAGGGAAACGTTGTCCATCACTTGAGGCACTCCTCAGCCAATCGATGGACTTAAACCATTTCATCAGCGCGAGACTAACGCCATGTGCGGTGACGGAGGTGCGCAGGGTTGGCGACGCCCGAGCTTATGCAAGCAGCATGCAGCATTCGTGAAGCGCTGGGGCTGGGGGGGCGAGTGGAGCGACTCGCAGGGCTGCCTGAGAGGCGGCCGCTGTGGTCCAGGCTACTGGCGCACTGGCACCAGCTGCGTGGCACAACCAAATCGATTTCCAGAGAGGGGATGGCCGCTGATGAGACGGAGGCCGCCAACGGGCCAACCCCGGCAACCCCTGGGCTGCTGCTGCTGACACCTCGGAGCCGCATTAGCCGGGATGCAGCAGGGCAGAGCACCGACGCCCCGGAGGTGCGTCACCCCTCTGGCTGTGGACAGGGTGGGAGTGCCAGAGGTTTATGACAGCAGAGTTGCCTTTGATGGAAGCTCCGGCAAGGAACCACGGCGTAAGCCACAGGGGCCCTCGTGCCGCCCCTCCCATGAGATGGTATCCCATGAGATGACATATCCGGCGAGGCGAGAAGTGGGCGCGGGGGGATGGAGTGCTGAAGCAGGGGGGTGCGGAGTGGCTTTTAGAATGCGTGACCGAGGATGGCTGCCAGCGGTGCGCACCGACGGCCTCAGATTCCTTTGAGAATCAGACGGAGGCCGCCATGAGCCGAGTTCGTTGCAGAATGCGTCATAGGCGCGGCGTCCGCTGTATGCACGCTACTCGCATGCATGCCATATGTCATCCACCAGCCGCCACTCACTCCGTGCAATCCCTGCGCACAACATCCGTCCTCTGACCGTGCCGGGCGGTCGATGCGAGCACCCTGCGCCTGCCGCGGTTTGCATATGCCGATTTCATTTTTTTGCGGTCGATCATCGGGTTGACTTCGGGTGGCATGCCTCGCCCCACGTGGCGCTGAGGGATCTGGGCGGGAGGTGGCGACAGCGGCGGAGTGGCATGGGAGCGGCATGAGGAAAGCATGGATCAGGCAGCTGATCACGTGGGATCGATGCCCGCCAAGACAATGAGTCGTGAGAGCTGTGACCAGACGATGGAGCAGAGAGAGGGCACCGGCGCCGCCCCAAATGCAGAGCTCTCTGCGGCGGGGACGTCATCGGGACGCGGGAGCAGCGAGGGGGCGAGGGTTGAAGAACGAAGCTCGGAGGCACAAGGGGAAAATATGACGAACCGCCCGAATCTGGGCACAGCAACGGTGCATGTGCCATCGCATCACTGGTGACCGCCCGAGCGTGCCCTGCTTTGTGGCGCATCTTGTTTCCCAGGATCTGTCCACCCGTCCCTGCCGCCTGGGCACTGTGAACTGTAGCTCTACGAAATGTCATTTCTCCTGATCTTGATTGGACCGGTCATTCCAGGGCGACTTTCCCCTCCGCTCCATCCCACGAACATCCGGCCATCAATGCGTACGGGCATGCTTTTGGGGGTCGACTTGACTCCAGGCCCCCGGGGGGTAAACACCTCTGTTGGGTCGGATGATGCTAGGGATATATTTGAAAGCGGGGGACTGAGTTTGTTTCAAAGCCCAGCAATTTCTTTAAGGGCATGTTTGTAATCGATGCTGATATGGGATACTCATTGTTGTTGATATGTGAGACGTCATCAGCTGCCATGGCATAACTTTGTGGATGTGAAAATTATATCCACTTTCAACCACGCCCCTTGCTAATTTCAAGCCGATTTCGCCAATATCCGCCCATAGGGGGGCTCATTCAGGGACTTCAGCGAAGCAGGCGTCAACAAAAACAACCATCAGCAGACCCTTCATCACAGGAAAGGGTGGTGTCAATAGTCCGTTAGATATATATAGGCATCCCGCCCTCCGCAAGGCTTGTGCATTCGGTGTAGTTTGTTCTATTCCAACTTTGCCCATTTCAGTTAGAGCAGATGAAGGCCGCACAGATGCTCTGGTCGAGGGAACTGCAGGAGTGGCGCGTGCATACTGTGCACGTGGCGCTTCTCACGTGCGTTCCTGAAAGGCCCTTCGCACATACGCTCTTCGCACAACTTTCCCGCGACCGTCCTTGATGATGCCCGTGCGCATGGCGACTGAGTAGCTCGGGTATGACATAAGAGTCATGTGTATGAAATTCGCCGGCCACATTTGCTTGACCACACAGGCGGCAACGTGAGGGGCGACATGGAATGTTTCGGTCCGCCGGGGAGCGATTGCTAAAAGCATGTCACATTCCAGGACAGTCTTAGCCGGAAGGTTTACAAAGGTTTGCACTAAACTTTAGCGTTAAGGGTATGTCTGGACGTGCCTGCATCGAACACCAACAGACTCCCCTGGGTGGGGCGAGGTGCGAAAGCGAAAGGAACAGAGTTGCACGGCACTTCATGGTCATTTGCACTTCTGTGCTGGGGCACACGGTGGCATGCGACGTTCTGTCTCGACTAAAGCAGGAGTCGCGGATTCTGTATCCACTTTAAACATTTTATTTTTGCGCAAATCCTCAATTGGCCATTTAACAACCTGAGACACACTGAACAGGCACTGAACCCTACATCACGATGACCATAGCATCCACCCAAAGTCGGAGTCCATTGTCCGTGTCCCTCAATGCCGTCAGATCAAGTTAGGCCGGTGCCGCCGAGGAGGCCTTTGGCTTGCTTGCCACCCTTTTACTCATCCTCCTCCTTGCTCTCCCTCCAAAGCCCTGGGCGTCTCCCACCGTTTCATCCTGCCACCGTTTCTTAGTAGTGATCTCGGCTACCCTCCTGAGCCCAAGATGATTTCAGGTGAAGGCAAAGTTGCTCAAAGTGCTTGTAGTGTGCTCGCAGAGTGCTAGGTACCCGCGAAGTTCATGTTTGCTGAACACAACACTGAATGTCCGTGTCGGTTGGTGGCCATTTGTACTACTGTGCAGTAACACGAGCCGGGATGTGGCATTCTGTCTCGACCAAAGCAGTTTCTGTATCCGAAGCTACTACAATTCCGTTGCACTCCAATCGTGATATGATGGCATATGACCACTGCTACAAGTCAGATACGCTGAAACTACATAAACGTTCATTAGGCCATGTGAAGGATGCTCCTTGTCCATTAGCATTTTACTTAGCACTTTCGGTGATGCGGAATTGATCATTGATGTACCCACACACCCATTACATGTTACAAGACCCAAATCTTTTAGGGACCCCTAAGGGACTTTTAGGGGTGAAAACTGCGCATTTGCTTTTGTGATCTCTCTTCCTATATTTTTCAAGAGGTTGAATGTGACACGAACACAAATGATCAGATCGCCGCGTGTCTCCACACGCGTTTTGTATTTCCCAAAACCCAATGCAATAGGCGCGCACGGATCCCACCTGAAACGTTGAAAGCCACACAGTATGCGAAAGCTGGAAGTTTACTATTGTAACCCATAGCATATCTGCGCCATGGAAGTGGTCATACATGGCTTAAGAGGAGATGCGTGAAGGATTATGTGCAGGGAGAGGCAAGAATGCACCAGTCTGGGAGAGGGCATGGTCGAGCGAATACGCGGGGTGGAGGAGCTGCACATGGCAGTGGAGCGATATCTGGCACCTCGAGTCGAGGCTGCCCTGGAAAGCCGGATCCATGACACTAGCATCTGGCACATGGGGATGATCGCGGGGATTGCTGAGACGCCCTCGAACGGATGGCGGAGAGTTTGGGGGCTGATCAGAAGCAGTGATGCGGCAGATGGCTCGGGTGCTGCCATATGCGATAACTGTGACAGAAAAGATGAGTGGCAAGGCACTGCAGCTGCCGCGGCAATAGCAGGGTTTGGGGTTGTGGCTAGCGTGGGTGTAGTTTCCAAAGTGATAGTCTGGCCTTGGATCAAACGTAGAAGGTAATGGGTGATATTGGAATTGGGGTATATGGGTTACAATTAACACAATGAATGGATAAAGTCTATCTATTTGAACATCTAGCATACCGATCAAAAATTAGTTTTCATTATGAATGACAGCGTATCCAGCATCAGCTTATAGTCTGTCCGATGCAAGAGATTTGTTTTATTCGCAGGCCCAGTGGGGCGCGCCAATGTTTATACCATGCATATGGGCCACTACCTGCAGTATATAATATGTGCAGTAGTTAAATCTCCTAAATAAAATCCACCGCAAGACGTATGACTTAACCCTCCTTCCGCTAGAGCCTGCCTGCGGAGTACGGTACAAACCATTCCGTTCCCACTATAAAAATTGACAGCTAGGTCGTGGCCACCCTGACTTCAGTCATCGTCTTGACATTCTGAATGCCGTTCACTTTTCGATGAAGCGACGAGCAAGATTTAATTTCGATTGCTGACGTCATTTGTTTATTAAGAATTTACTTTCAATATGTCTGCTCGAATCTTTATTGCATGGATTGTATGCGTCAGCTAAACACATCTGATTGATCCTGCGTGTCGCAGTCACATAATCAGTGGCTTTTCGCGTTGCGTCTGACCTCTGCCGCTTTTTGCAATGGATTGTCGTTTTGTACAGTCTCCTTGCTTGATTGCTATTTGTTAAATATGCAATTCTAAGTTAAGCCGGAACGCTTCCGCCCCCCGCAATGTGCTCCGCCCAGTGAAGTAAAGATCTCTAAGATCGTGCATTAATCTAAGTATCCTATTGCTATAAAATATTATCACACACTCATACTGAGTGTGTTGGTACCCGTTTCACCTAGACTGATAACCTATATCGCATCTTTTGTAGGTTTCAAAATCCTGAAAATCCGCCCGCTTTACCCAAATGGACGCGTCAGCCCACTGCGAGACGTGTGGCTGACCGTTCAGTCTGTATATTTTATTTTTGAAAGATGACGCATACGAAATACTATTTTTGCTAACGCTTCCCTCATCCGATACGCATACTCGCTTGCAGTCGAGAGCGCGAATGAGGGAAGAAACCTTATAGCGGAAATGCGGATGTTGTTGCCATCCGCGTTTCCGCAACAGGTAACAACGCACTGTGAGATGCTCAAAATATGTTGCAAATGTGTATGCGATATACCGTGTCTACTTCATTGATTTTTATTCCTGAATTTGGGTGCAATAAAAAAGGGTCAAAAGTTTGTCGATTGGCCGAAAACAATTAAATGTCTAAATATCTAATAAAGTTTTTCTTTATTCTTTTAGTGCGGAGCCTAACTACCAATTATCTCATTAAAGGACTTTGTTTTTTATTAGATACCGACTAGTATGAGCTTCCGAGGATTGATGAAGTGTGGGAGCCGGGTTCCCGTGACCCAGGGGGGTGGGGGCGGGGGTGCTGACCCCCGCCAAAATCCAAGTCCTAGCTCACTCCCAGGGTAGAATGCAAGTCCTAGGGGGGGGGTCTGAGCACAGCCCCTTGCCTCAGAATAACTCCAGTGTTCAACGAAAAAGTCGGGAACGATGTTCAAAAATTCGCGCCTGCGGCGCATAATAATATAACATGTGAGGCGATAGCGCGGGGCACTCCCACCCCCACCATCCTTGCGTGACTAGTCCGCGCCCGCGCAGAGGACACCCAACTCCACATCGCATTCGACCAGAAGGAAATTGTGGCCATCAACGAATGACAACTTTTTAGGGCGGCCAGCGCGCTTCTTGTTGAGGTGGCGCAAAACTTTCTCTAAGAAAAGTAAAAGGGTGTCCTCAATGAAGAGCTTGGTCTCGGGACGAGTTACAGCAGGGTTGCTGTTCATTGCTGTGGGAGCGACACCGCACTTCACACCGAAGCTCATGAGGGACGCCTGTTGACGCTTGTCTAACGAACGACGCAACTTGGCCATGTCACCTAGGGTCGTCTTCCCACATTTACAAGTGACAGGGCTGCATTTACATAAGATACACACCGCCGAGTCCCCCATTAAATTATGATATTGATACAGTCCCGAGTCCGCCGGCGTGTGGTGGTGTGCAGTGAGAGCGATTTTGAGGGGTCGAGCATTATTTTGGCAGTTTGTCATTGTTGGTAGGATTCGGCGACATTCGAATTAATTATGGCCTTGTTGTTTGTTCTTTTAGGTGGCGGGGCTGTCGATTAATTAATTAGTAAATCGACTTTGTTTTTTTTTCACCACCGGAAATCGAGCAAACCAATTAATAGTTTGTTATTTTTTTACATAGGTCGTTTGGGGCAAAATAATCATTCAATTTTAAAATCAATAATGTAGACACGGTATGTGATATGCTGTGCAGTGTTGTATGCGTCTCTGCTGGGCGTAAGTCGAGATGGCTGGCTCGACTCACGCCCACCCCCCTCACAAGAACCGCCAAACATCCTGATTACTGGACGGATGTTGCTCGCGCAAAAAATAATTTGTTCCTAGCATTAATTAGAATGCGTATGCAAAGTTATGTCGTGTTCGGTATCGGTAAGTACACCGAAAACAAAAGCTGCTGCATAGTGACTTATGGGGCATGGAAATGTGGATGCGGTTGCCATCCGCGTTTCCGCTACAGGTAACAACGCACTGTGAGATGCTCAAAATATGTTGCGTGAGATCTCACATTTATCGACTTTGGTGATCCGGACTATCTACACTTATTACGCGGAAATTTGTGGACATTGTGTACTGATTTGAATAGTGAGATATTCCCGAATTTGGCCAGCTCTAGCGGATTCACGGTCGTGCCATGATACCATGAATGATTTGACCGGTCGGGACATGAAGGATTTAATGAATGATGGTTGTAACAGGTTAATGGCTTACGAGCACACTTACGATGGAAGAAAACTCGCATGCAGATTCCTACCTGAACACGAGGTGCAGGTGCATATTATACGCCTTCTGGGTACTTTGTTGTGTATCCGACACACAAAGACTTCTTCGAATTTTACGGAATCGCATGGCTAAGCACAATACGACAGTGTTTTTTCTTCAAAACAAACAAATCAGTACTTCGATGACTCGATGAGAGCTAATATAAGTGTCTGTGTGTGTTATGGCATGAGAGCGCCGATTTGAGCATAAGCGCGTCCCGACTCAGGCGCACTTGTGAGGAGGGGGGGGGTAGGCCGCCGCCGGGGGGTCCCGAGATGATTTCAACTTTGGGAAATGGTCCAATAAACTTTTGGACGGTTTGTGTGTTTCAGCAGTGGGCATTGAGCACATCGATATCTTATATACTTTGAGCCGTTTTTTATAGATCGGGCGGGGTAGGCAATTCATTATTTTCATGCAGATCGAGGATATATGTATGCTATGATCGAGGATATATGTATGTTGATTATTTGCACTATAGTGGGGGTAGAAATTGGGAGCTCCTGCGGGGTGTCCAGACCACCCCCCATCGTATTGATACACTCGATATAGCAATAGGCTTGCATGGATGCATGTACGGGCCGTTTGATGTGACTCGGCGCTCATGTATGTGTGCAAGCCACAGTGAGGCCCCATCCCGAGTGGCTTCTTTCTAGCACACCCTGTTTGGTTCAACCTCGTTTTATTTGATTGGTTCAACCGTGTTTTCTTTACATTGCCGCCTGCACCCTTTTGAAGGCCGCCAGACCAAGGTCACAGTCCTCCTTGCTGAAGCTGGCCGAAACAATGACACGAACCCTAGCCTTGCCCCTGGCCACCATAGGGAAGACGATCGGCGAGGCAAAGACGCCCTCTCTCATCAGCTTCGCGCTGAACGCCTTCGCGTAATCCTCGTCGCCCAGCATGACCGGGATGATCGGCGTCTCCGAGTGGCCGATGTCGAAGCCAAGATCGGTAAAGCCCTTACGCAGATAGTACACATTATCCCAGAGCTTCTGCACCTTGTCCTCTGACTGGCCCAACATGTCGACGGCTTCTATCAACGCCGCTGTATCCGGGATGGTCAGAGCGATGGACATCAGCCGCTGCCGAGCGTTCATCAGGTAGTGGTCAACCAAAGGCTGCTTGGCGGCGATGAAGCCACCCATGACCGAGAACGCTTTGGACAGGCTGCCGATTTCGATGTCCACCTCGCCTTCGAGCCCGAAATGGTTCACGACTCCCCGCCCGCCTTTGCCTAGTACCCCTTCTCCGTGGGCATCGTCCACCATCGTGAGCGCGTCGTACTTCTTCGCCAGTTCAACAATTTTGGGCAAGTTGGCCAGATCTCCATCCATCGAGAACACGCCATCTGTGACCACCATAATGAGAGGGTGCTCCCCATTGGCTTTGGGTTTCTTTTGGAGCTCCGACGCGGCGGCGAGCTTCGCTTCCAGGTCACCCATGTCGGAGTGAGCGTAAGCAAACTTGTTTTTAACCCCGGCCACCCTCACAGCATCGATGATCGACGCGTGGTTCAGTTGGTCGCTTACCACAACGTCTTCTTTGCCCAGAAGCGTCTGCATTGCGGAGGCGTTCGCTGAATAGGCGCTGGTGAAGCAAACTGCCGCCTCGGTGCCTTTGAACTCTGCTATTTTTTTCTCGAGCTCGATATGCAAGGCGTGGGTGCCTGACAGCGTGCGATAGCCTGTTCCCAGTCCATACTTCTCGATCGCGTCCTGGGCGGCTCTCTTGAGGCGGGGTTCCTCCGCGAAGCCGAGGTAGTGGCTGGAGCAGAAATTCAGGTAGTCTTTCCCCTCGATGGTAAGGTAGGCCCCCTGGCCCGAGCTGACGACGCGAGGAGAGATCTTGTGCGCCTGCGCGGCGGCGAGCCTGCTCCAAAGCCTCGCGGTAGTGGCCATGGTAAGGAGGAGACGGGACGCAGGTAAAAAAGCGCAGGGCAGGCAAACAGTTGCAACGAAAACGCTGCACTCAACAGGCTTGTACCCCCGAAATCACAAGGCACGTGCTTCGGATAGGTAATTATATATCCGCGATGGAATTGCGTAAGAAAACAGAGGTATAGGAAATCCGCGGAGTGTGACACGTGAATTGCGAAAATCTGTGAATGATAATAAAGCTTCCAATAATAAACTGAGATGCTGAATCGCCGTTTGCCCAATGCCCTTGAAACCCTCAACCCTCGCCTGTTGACCTGTCGCTGTGGATGTGGTGACGCAGACAGGACAAACATGCAGTCGAGTGCGGCCTAAATGATACCGCGTGGGCACCCGTCGCGTGACACTATAAATGCACGATACACATACAGCATACACACGGCGTGTCACACCGAAACGTGCACACGACATCGACAGTTTATATGCATGACCAGATGATATATAAAATGGTGATGGTCTGAATTTTTATTTTGTTTATGAATCATGAGCACGACTTTTATATTCTCAATTCCATCTTATATTACTGTACTGTAGGTCTGTAGCGTGTTACGCAAAAGATGTTTGTCCAAACATCTCCGCGACGCGACGCTCTTGCGTAACTTTTGCGTAGCGTTTTACAGTTTTCCAACCAATCAAATCGCTGTGATCAAAAGTTACGCGACGCGACGAAATTTCATTTTACCCAAACCAGATTTAAGGACGGGACTGAAACGAAAGTGGACGACGACGACGACCACGACCACGACACATTAATAGAGAGGTTCCGCAAAGTGGACAGAGAGTTAAGCGCGGAGAGTTAAGGGCATATCGTGTCATAGATTCCGTCGAACGCGATGGTCATGCGTCATAACTCGTTCATACTTCTTAACTCTTAACTCTCCGCGATTTCTTAACTCTCTGCCCCCACTGTTAAGCTTCTCTTAATAACTCTCCGCCCGATGAACGACGAAGAGCTAAGGTAGACGTCCTAATCGGAAACTGGCTGGATGTAATCGATCTGGAATATTCTAGAATTCCGTTTGATCCTGCGTTCCCGCGTGGCCGACGAACTGTTTCTCCAGAAAACAAGGAAGCGTCAATTAAAAATTGACGTTCAGTGTGATTCTATGGTTTGGCGTCACGTCACGTCACGGTGCGTCGTTTTGAGTGAAGATGGCATGGGACCTGTGGTAAATTCCATATTTAAGTACATTCGAAAACTGTACAAAACGACAGATTTTTGTACAAAGCGACGGAACAATTTCCGTGAGGTAACAGTTTTCTCAATTTTTTTGAATTTTTACAGCGCTAACCATAGAATCACCCTCAACGAGCACCGAAATCGAGAATCACAAATTCGTCGTTCGTCGTTTGTCGTTTGTCGTTCATCGTTCATGACTGCGGAAGCGATTTTGCCAAATCGTGAAACGAGCAGAGAGTTAAGCGCGGAGAGCTACGCGCGATGACTGTCATCATCGATAACTCTCCGCGCTTAACTCTCCACAGCCTTGCGGAACCTCTCTAATAACGCCGCATGGCCCCTCCGTCGGAGACAGGAGGGTATAAATCAAGTCTACATCTTGAGCGATGACGGTGACGATGCGATGATAAGTGTGCAGATGATTGCGATGGTGATCTGATGGTGCCGATGCTGAAGTCACCAATTAGAATTTATAGCCAGCACGATTTAGGCCTTAGATTTAAAATATCGTTTATAAAACCTTTAGTCTACTTTATACACACTTTATACTGCGATTGAGTCCACATTTAACAGCGCCATGGGCATAAATCGATTCGGAAATAGTTATAACATTAATATTGGGATCGTCGATGCACAGTGCGTACGCGGACACGTCACCCGCTATCGTGCGATAGAAAATTCTCGCAGATAGGTCAGACGCACGCAACCGCTATTTTACAGCTCCAATCCCTCCCCTCCCCCCCCTTTTTTTTTAATTACAGGCAAATTTTTTAAATTTATGGCGAGATTCGACCACGAGACCTGACCAGTGTCGACATTTAGTATCCAAGGGCTGGTGGTAGCTAAGTAAATGTTGGCATCCCTTAAGTATGGTCTAGCACAATATATTGCTATGATATCGACGGCTGGTGGTAGCTAGTCGTTGGCTGGTGGTGGCTACCACTTACACGTGGGATTTTGTGGACACTGGACCTGACGTGTCGGAGACACACGCGATGGTGATGGTGTTTGAATTTAAAATTCATCGATTTATAAAATAGTTCGACTTTTTGTATGTAACGTCTTAGGGCGGATATTCGATATATAAAACATATTAGCATGGAGTATCATTTTGAAATAACTAGAAATTACGAAAGTTACGGCAATTACCGTAATAATGATATATAATATAATCTAGAAAAGTAAAAATACGGTATATTGAAATATTATGTACTATCCTGAATCCTCTTCCGCCTTTTATTACTCAGCTGATCAGCGCATACGATAGGGATAGCAATACAGTACGAGTAGGGAAAGGGAGCTGGAAGCGTGCCAGAAGCTCGAAGCTGATGAATGCACACTGTAGAACATGCAACACATCATTGTATGGATATGGATACTGTTGCCAAGTAGCAGACTTTTCGTCATCTATGTTAAATTTCGTGCCGCAGATATTTTGAGAGGCGTACCTCAGGCCGTGCTTACGAGCTTGTTGAGTTAACAGCGTTCGTGACCGAGTGCCCGATTGAAGCTTTGTCACAGGTTGCGTTCTCCAGGAACGTGAATCTATTGCAGCAATGTTGAATGGTTAAGCAATAGGTTTCTACACAGGAATTTTATCGTTTTGACATTCCTACTGTAGTGTCAGTAAAAACAGTTCGCGTTCCCCTTCCCCTCTTTGTAGCCTCGCTTTCCATCTGTCTGCGCGGCTCAGTGCATAAAAGCTTTAATTGGGCTGTGTGCGCTGTAAATCTTTCTTCAAACACTTGTCATCAAACACGTGAAAGCATGATCATATAGTTTTTTTCGAAGGTATTTCGCGATGACGGTGTTATGCTTTGGCAACGGCACGCGGATCGTGGTTGCAGGTGCGACCTGAGGCAGCTGCAAGTCAAACCCGTGTCAATTTCTCTTTAATATGATAATCAAGGATGCAAACAAGTCGCTTGTGTCTTTATTTTTATACGTGTCCATATTTAATAGAATATGGTGCAAGTACTTGCACCAACTCTCATCATTGATTAGCACATCTTGCAAGGCGAAGCATCCTAGCGTCGGTGAAGTATGTTATTCACCCACGAGCGAGTCCGTCGACGGAAGTATACGGCGAAACATACTTCGTTTTGCCTTGCTGGACTCGCTGGTTCTCACTGGTCAATCCTGTTTTATGCAGACGCCTCAGTTGGCTTCGATAAGCATGGCGTGGAGATTGCTGTTCACCTGGCAGCGACTGTTGGAGATGTCCTCGTGGATGTCATACCTTCCCAGAATGACAGCTACGATGCGAACAAATATGCCTCAGGCCACAATCGGAGACTTTCTGTGCAACCACCACCGAAAAAATCTAAGAACGGGAATCGAGTCAGTCGGCTCTGCCTTGCGCCGCTTTTCGGGACCGAAGGCCTCGAAACCGTTTCATCTGACGAGGAGTCCGACCAGGAGGATACCTTCTTTTTTGGATGCCTGGCGCCGTTTTCACCCAGTGTCAGACAAAAACTGCCGTTACTGACGTCGAGGTCTGTGCCGGGTACCTCCTCGGGTGTTCCTATTCCTAAGAGCCCGCTGTCGAGCCCAGGGAAATCCCTTACGTTTGGCAACTACTGGACCTCGATGACCTCGCTCCGATCGCAGAGTCGCGACTCCCTCGCGGACATCTCCGGGGTCGACCTTCTAGACTACGATTTCCCCGACAGTCCCAAAACTCCTCTAAGCGAGAAGGCACGCCTCTGTACGCCGCTCTTTGCCGGACTGCCAGCGTGGTCAATACACTCGCTGCGGAGGCGTGGCACCCCGAAGCTATAATTTCGCGGCCTTAGCTCTGCGGCGAGGGCGAAAAGGTAGCAACCAGGGATTCGGAAACTCATGCACAGGATGACGCACTGAAAATACTTTTCAACCTTCCGTTTGTCCAGGCCTTGCTGATCGCTTCATGTTCCACCGCCCTTTCAGATTATGACCCTGCGTCCCGGGGAGACCATGGTGGACAACGACGCGGACCCCCACAGCACTGCACTCATCATCCGCAAGGAGAACAACGCAACGCTCGTTGCGCAGATCTCGCACATCATGGTCTGTCCCAAAACCCGTGAAGCCCCCGCCTGTCGGCCGGTCAGCTCAGAGGCTTCCGGCCTTAACTTCCTCTTCCGCGATGAAACCCACATCCTCCGTGGGGTGTTGTATCGACGTTAGATGGCGAGTGTAGTGATGCGAGAGAACTGATATGCCGAAGGATACAAGGTCAAGACTTGTATTACTCCCTGAGCTTGACCTTGACCTCGTGTGCTCAGTCATAGGAGGTAGTGCGAGGGAATCCAAGGATATGCCAGAATATACGAGCCCAAGCTTTGTACAAGTCGGCTTAACTTGACGTGGCGTAGAATATCCAGCAGGCGCGCTGATGGAAGGGGGCGGGTTGTTTGAGGGGCGGTCCCTGTGGAGGCGTGGAGGGGTGGAGGGTGTGCGAATATCGGTCACTGAACGGGATGGGGAGACTGTGCGAGTGGCAGTACTATGGGTTCGCCGAGGGGAGTGTGGGGAGTGTGCGAGGGGCGGTGTTACGGAGGCACGGTGGGGGTGTGGAGGGTGTGCGTGCAGCGCTCAGGTACATGCGGTGAGGGGAGATCGAGGGTGTTTGAGTGATGGTTTTGTGAATGCAGTGAGGGGGGTTTGGAGGGTGTGCGAGCGGCAAGTCGGGCGGGTGCAGTGAGGGGGGGTGGAGAGTGCGAGCGGCAAGTCGGGCGGGTGCAGTGAGGGGGTGGAGGTGTGCGGGCGGCAAGTCGGGCGGGTGAACTGAGGGGGGGTGGAGGGTGTGCTTCAGGCTCTGCTAGGGCTTGTTCTCCGCGGGATGCGGCTCGGCTCCGTGAGTGACACTTTCGACGGCGGCGACGCCACAATCTTCCTTTTTACCAACGCAGAGTTGCTGAAGGTTTTCTCCGCCTCCCAGGAGCCCTTCCTCCAGCAGCACAGGCCTTTCACTGTGCATTATTCAGGCCCAGGAGCTCTGCCTCCAGTAGCATAGGCCCCCCACTGTGCAACCTTCAGGCCCAGCAGCTTCGCCTCCAGCAGCACAGGCCTTCCACTGTCCAACCTTCAGGCCCACTGCCGTGCATCGTGCACGCCCCTTTACTTTCCATAGTACACGCCACCGCTTCCACATAATCCCAATACTTTCTTTCAATAGTGCAAACCCCTCTGATTCGCATGGCGCGCGCCTTTTGTCAACAGGCTTGCCCCGTCCTCAGGAACCTGCTTACCTGGAGATTCGTGGATTGTGGCCAGCACCAGATTGTGAGGCTCTGCGTGGTATGGGGGGACGGGGCAATGGGCTGTGAGGCAGCACGTGGCGCGGAGCAGTGAGACATTGTGCGGGAATGTTGGCGGGCTGAGCTGTTTTAATGGCAAAGGCGGGCGGGGCAGTGAGACGTCGTGATGACAAAAGCGGGCGGGGCAGTGAGAC
>LGRX02014966.1:21370-56401 GCA_001247695.2 Cymbomonas tetramitiformis
CAGACCTGTGAAGCGGTGTGCGGAGGGGGCGGTGGGGTGCGGCAGGTGGAGGATGATCAACAGCTGGAGAGCATTCGGCTCAACGTGCAGGTGGGCATGGATTCTCACTTCCTGTGGCTGGAGGTGCCACGTGGCGAATCCTCGCTTCCACGGCAGGAGGTGCCACGTGGTGCATCCTCGATTCCTGCGGGCGGAGGTGCCACGTGGTGCATCCTCGATTCCTGCGGCTGGAGGTTCCACGTGGTGCGTCCTCGGTTCTTGCGGCGGGAGGTGCCACGTGGTGCATCCTCGGTTCCTGCGGCTGGAGGGTGTGTGCCACATGGTGCACATCCTCGGTTCCGGCGGTTGGAGGTGCCACGTGGTGCGTCCTCGGTTCCTGCTGCGTCTTCGATTCCTGCGGCTGGAGGTGCCACGTGGTGCATCCTCGGTTTCTGCGGCTGAAGGTGCCACGTGGTGCATCCTCGAGTTCTGCGGCTGGAGGTGCCACGTGGCGCATCCTCGATTTCCTGCGGCTGGAGGTGCCACGTGGTGCGTCCTCGGTTCCTACTGCGTCTTCGGTTCCTGCGGCTGGAGGTGCCACGTGGCGCATCCTCGGTTCCTGCGGCTGGAGGTGCCACGTGGTGCGTCCTCGGTTCCTACTGCGTCTTCGGTTCCTGCGGCTGGAGGTGCCACGTGGTGCGTCCTCGGTTCCTGCGGCTGGAGGTGCCACGTGGTGCATCCTCGGTTCCTTACAACCAACCTATGATCGATTTTTCTATTCGCGAATCCATCGTGACACATTGTTGCTCGCGACGAAAAGCGAACGCGACTGACCCCCGACTGCATATGGCATCCTGTCAGAACAGTGCCGCGATGCCTACGGGAACCCAAAAATCGTGTCGCGAGACCCCAAAAATTTAACTTGGCTGCAAACGTGGCACAAATTAACCCTCCGATTGAAACATATGCCAAGTACAAGACCCCCTAAAATTATATATTCCACTTTCGTGGACATCACTGGCGATAAGAGGCTGGAGATATCAAATGTTGAAAACCATCGTCGGTGTGGCGCAATACAATTCACAACTTGGATACATTATGTGAGACATTAGTCGGAAGAAATTCGGGACTGTAGATTCATTCATCCAAACCGTTCGCTGAAAATGTAGTAATATCTCTACTTAATCGTGCGTACCCGCGAAAAAGATTGTATGTCAAAGCCGGCGGATTACAACGACCTGTGCGTGATACGGTAGTGTGGCATGGTAGAATAAATTTCTTTTTGCTTTTCACAGATTCACCTCTCCCGTCTGTCGCTTCTGCTTTTCACAGATTCACCTCTCTCGTCTGTCGCTTCCGTTATCTGTGATCAACTGTGACACTACGGCATTCTAGTTTAAGTCTAATTGTTAAATATGCAGTTTTAATTTAAGGCGGAACGCTTTCTCTCCCGCGGTGTGCCCCTGTCCAGCGAAATAAAGATCTCTAAGATTGTAGATTAATCTAAGTAATCTTTTGCTTCAAAATATTATCACATATTCCTACTTAGTATGTGGGTCCCCGTTTCGCAAAGAATGATAACCGATAGCGCAACTATTGTGGGTTTCAAAATCCTGAAATTCTGCCCGTTTCCGCCAAATGAAGGCGTCAGCCCACAGCGAGATGTGTGGTTGACCGTTCAGTCTGTGCAATTTCTTTAGGGAAGACAACACATATGAACGCTTCCCTCATCCGATGCGCAAGCTCGCTTGCAAGCGAGCGCGCGAGTGACGGAAGAAACCCTGACGGAAACGTGGATACGGTTGACATCCGCGTTTCCGCTAGAGGTGCAATTGCACTGCCAAACACTCAGTATGTGTTTATTATGCTTATATAATATGCGTGATATGTGCATGCTGTGCAGTATGCGTCCCTGCTGGGCGTGAGTCGAGATGGCTGGCTCGACTCACGCCCATTACCCCCCCTCACAAGAACCGTCCAACATCCTAAATTCTGGACGCATCTTGCTCGCGCGAAAAACATGTTGTTCCTAACACTTATTAGAATGCATATGGAAAAGTTATGTTGTGTTCAAGATACGTTAGTATACCGAAAACAACAGCCGCTGGACAGTGACTTTCGGGTCGCGGTTCGACCGTTACTCTGCGGGCAAGTCATGTTTTTTTGTTTTCAATATCTGTTTTGGGTCGCACATGTGACGTGAGGTCAGACACGTCATCATATTCGGACATCAAAAGTGACGGTATAATTCTGGTGTTGACTGATGACGCGGACTTTGCATCGCGGACGTTTCATTGGTTTCAACTAATTTATGAAGCTTTTATCGGTTCAGTAATAAGTTTCTGGGATGACCTGGCATATTTCCCGAGGCGCATCCGAGACGCATCGCGATACCAACGGGGTCCTTACGTGATCCGTTCGTGAAGGCGTTTTCCAAACTGTTGCATCCCATTTGAGAGAGATTCGCGGACCAGGTCCAGGGACCAGGTCTCGATTTTTGCACCTGTCACGTGACATCACGACGTGACGCGATATTAAATTTGATCATATGTTGGTTGTGTTGCGGATGGAGATGCCACGTGGTGCATCCTCAGTTCATGCGGCTGGAGGTGCCACGTGGTGCATCCTCGGTTCCTACGGCTGGAGGTGCCACGTGGTGCATCCTCGGTTCCTCCGGCTGGAGATGCCACGTGGTGCATCCTCGGTTCTTGCGGCTGGAAGTGCCACATGGTGCATCCTCGATTCCTAAGGCTGGAGGTGCCACGTGGTGCATCCTTGGTTTCTTCGGCTGGAGGTGCCACGTGGTGCGTCCTCGGTTCCTGTGGCTGGAGGTGCCACTTGGTGCATCCTCGGTTCCTGCGGTAGGAGGTGCCACGTGGTGCATCCTCGGTTCCTGCGACTGGAGGTGCCACGTATGGAGCACTAGATAGGCGTGCAAGACGCCGAGGCAGTGCAGCATTTGCTTCGGGGGATACTCCCAACGCAAGGGACTCTGGCCGGTGCGCAACGAGGAGGAGCGGGAATAACCATTGACCGCGCATACACTATTTCTAAAGGACACGTGTCTAAGGAGGATGTGCTGAAGCGCGCGGGCGTGCCACGTGTCTATGGAGGATGTGCTGAAGCACGGGCGTGCCACGTGTCAAAGGAGGATGTGCTGAAGCAAGGGCGTGCCACGTGTCTAAGGAGGATGTGCTGATCATGGGCGTGCCACGTGTCGAAGGAGGATGTGCTGGGCGCGCGGGCGTGCCACGTGTCGAGGAGGATGTGCTGAGGCGCGCGGGCGTGCTGCGTGTCGAGGGATATTAGCTGAGGCGTGCGGGCGTGCCACGTGGCGAAGGAGGATGTGCTGAGGTACGGGCGTGCCACGTGTCTAAGGAGGATATATGCTGAAGCACGGGCGTGCCACGTGTCTAAGGAGGATGTGCTGAAGCACGGGCGTGCCACACGTGTCAGAGGAGGATGTGCTGAGGCGCGGGGCGTGCCACGGATGTCGGGAGGATGTGCTGAGGCGTGCGGGAGGCGTGCCACGTGTCGAAGGAGGATGTGCTGAGGCGCGCGGGCGTGCCACGTGTCGAAGGAGGATGTGCTGAGGCGCGCGGGCGTGCCACGTGTCGAAGGAGGATGTGCTGAGGCGCGCGGGCGTGCCACGTGTCGAAGGAGGATGTGCTGAGGCGCGCGCGCGTGCCACGTGCCACAGGAGCTCTTGAAGCGCATCGGCACGGGCAACGAGTTGCAGAGGAAGGGGCGCTCCTTCGGCCGTGTTGCGGGGAACGAGCGCGGGAGCGAGCGCGAATCCCTCCGGAACAAGAAGCGCTACTACCATATGGCGCTAGCAGACGAGGTGCACCCGGCACCCCCTCGCCCGTATCCCGCATCTCATATGAGGGAGATGCGCCGTCGCCCAATGGCCCAGTGCGCTCCAGGTCTCATATGAGGGAGATGCGCCGTCGCCCAGTGGCCCAGTGCGCTCCAGGTCTCATATGAGGGAGATGCGCCGTCGCCCAGTGGCCCAGTGCGCTCCAGGTCTCAGGGATGCTCACCACTCGTTGATGAGTGCGATCAGCAAAAACCCAGCGATCCTAGGTGCCGAGAAATGGACGGCTGGATGTGCCTCGCGAGCTTTGTGTTTCGCTCGGTGCGAAGAGATGGGGGCGGTAAGCACTGCACTCCTCTGAATCCTCGCATTGCGCCGCGTCTTCACAGGACCGGCGCCGCTCAGGGGAAGAGGTCAGCTCGTCGAGTGCCGAGCTGCCGTTCAACTTTCCAGGTGCCGCGCCATCCATTTCCGATGTGCTCGTTGAAATAGTGCAATGTCTCGCCATGCTCTTTGCGGAGTTGCTCGCTTTAGCTATGTGCACTGCTCCTTCATGCTCTCGGGGAAGAGCTCTCACCCTCTAAGCCACAAACAGCCGCTATCCACTCCTATCGATGCCGCATGTCACCACCTCGACTTGCCCGAGGTGGAGAGAGCACACCCCCTCTCTAGATACATCTGCTGTACACACACTACTTATGTTGCCTGTCACTTCCTCGTTTCACTGAAAATCGAAAGCTCACTCGCCGTCGCTCGTCACAAGGGCTCGTCACACATCTTCCCCACTCTCGCGCATTGGCTCTTTGGGGGATGCCGAGCCGCTTGCCGGACCGCCCGCCGCTGGAATTATATCCTCCGGGGTGTCCCAAACTGCAGCGACCCTCGGCACAAGCGACGACCGGAAACACGTCGGCCTCGTCGCGAAGATCTCCGAATGCCAGCTCCTCTCGTTGCAAGGAAAAATCATGCCCGTCAAGCAGCGGGAAAAGATTGCTCGTCAGATGGTGTCAAACTCGGCCCTCATTCGGGTTGAGCCCAACGTAGAGATCCTACATGAAGGTGCTTAATCCCGGAATATCCTCCACTCACACGCGTTCATCCCAGCACTGTCCGTTTTCGTGTGCGGCAATTTTCGGATGGATTGTGATGTTGGCTTAGCCGGCACAGCCGCTCACGCAGCGCTCTCCTTTCCTCTCCGGCCCTGACGTGGCGCCCTTCCTCGGGCAGCGCGAGCGCCGCTCAAGCGCTGACGTGGTGCCCTTCCTCGTGCAGCGCGGGCGCCGCTCAAGCCCTGACGTGGCGCCCTTCCTCGGGCAGTGCGAGCGCCGCTCAAGCCCGCTGCGTGTGCCTGCCAGCCCCTCGGCATATTGCACAATGCGCGGAGCGTGTACGGCTTCGCTCCTGAAGAGATGTTCGCAACATGAGCTGGCAGTACACATGTTGACCACGCACCCAGTGCATCACCGGGGAGCATCTGTGGCAACCAGAAACGAGCTTGAGTCCGCAGGCGATGCTATTGGATGAGAGATTCGCCCTGCGAACGAGCGTTGTATCCTCTGAGCTATAGGCGGGGCCCAGGTTACGCCTTAGTTGTCCAGGCAGCCCATTTTACGACCTCGGCTCGGGACGCGGCTGACTGAGGCGAGCATGGTGACCTGGCTCGGGACGCGGCTGACTGAGGCGAGCATGGTGACCTGGCTCGGGACGCGGCTGACTGAGGCGAGCATGGTGACCTGGCTGGGGCAGGTGAGCTTGGCCGGCACATATACTTCGTGGATGAGGGAGAGCTAAGTGTCTTGAGGGCCGAGACGGACCGGGTGGGGCTCGAAACCAAGGTATGCTCCTCGGTGCCCCAGTGACTCTTGGGCGGCCCTGCAGCTTGCAGCCGTGTGCAGCCTCGACCCTAGTGACTTGCGCGTTTGAGGTTGCGGGCAGCCCGGATTGAAAACTGAGGAGAAGTCTGAAGAGCCGCCTGAGCCCACTTCTGCCCCCGTTAGAAAGTATTCGGGCATCCGGGTGGTTCCAGGGCCCACCAATGCGCCTGCGCTACTGATCCTGTGCATCCATGCAAGGTTCTCATCAGCAAAGGGGAATACTAAGAGCGGCAAGTGGTGCTCCATACCTGCGGAGATAAACACGTTCTCGTTCTGAACCCACCTTTCTGTACGGAGGCGGGCTGAGAAGTGCTCCACTGAATCCGCGCCTCTGATCACCTGTCCCGGGTGTGAACACTGCAGCCGAAACGGGACGGGGTGTGCGGTGGCAGGTGGTGAAAGCTCGGGAAATTCACACGGGGGACCATTTCGGGGAGCTGTGTCTCATGAACGCTCCCTCCAGTGCCACCATCCGCACCACCTCGGTGTGGTAAGCCATTGCCGCGGGCACGCCACTGATCCGTGGATTGCCGCGGGCCCGCCGCTGATCCGTGGATTGCCACGGGCCCGCCGCTGATCCGTGGATTGCAGCGGGCCCGCCGCTGATCCGTGGATTGCCGCGGGCCCGCCGCTGATCCGTGGATTGCCACCCAGACCCGCCCAGCTGATCCGTGGATTGCAGCGGGCCACGCCCGCTAATCCGTGGGCTACCCGCAAGTTGACTGTGGAAGGGCGGGCCGCTGCATAAGTTGACTGTGGAAGGGGCGGGCCGCTACGCAAGTTGACTGTGGAAGGGCGGGCTGTCGCAAGTTGACTGTGGAAGGCGGGCCGCTGCCGCAAGTTGACTGTGGAAGGGGAGGGCGGGCGGTGGGGTTTGATATGTGGCAGCTTTTTGGCTGCAATCGAGCGAACGGATTTCCGCAGAATAATGCGCAACTGGGCGGAGCAGTGCAGCGCCCGGAATGTGCGGTTCCTCACGCAGTCGGTGAGGGCCCCGGAGCCCCCTTCGTCCTCCCTCCACGCACACAACCGCTCACTCCTGCCTCATGCATGCTGCAGCTGACGACCCTGCGCCTCGCCGCGCTCCCGGGAGTGCATTGCGGCGGCAGAAGAGCTGAGACGTCATGAGAGGCGATGCGGGTGGTGTGTTGTGCGCGTGGGCAGATGACGCTATTTTGGTCGCTCAGCGAGGTGGAGGTGAGTGAGCGGCCCATAGGCACAAAATGCACAGCCGCGCTATTGGCCGTGCTGTGCAAGGGCAGGCCGTGCACGGCTTGCTCCGCGGCGCTCCCAGTGGCGCGCATGTCCTTCACCCGTCAGGCTGCCTGGCGCCCACACCCCTCCTGCCTGCCAACCAGCTTTTGGCCTGGCTGTCCACATGTCCCCACAGTAGATCTGCGGCACAGGTTGTGGTGCCAGCTGGTGGCGTCAGAGTGGGCGACTGGGGTGCCATTGGGCCCTAGGCGGCAGGCGGATGGCTACAGCCGAGGCTTGGGGCTGGCGGCGAGCACCTGGCGACGGCCTCGGGCTGGCGGCGAGCGCCCGGCGACGGCCTCGGGCTGGCGGCGCGCTGCGACGGCCTCGGGCTGGCGGGCGAGCACCGGGCGATTTCCGGCCTCGGGCTGGCGGCGAGCACCAGGCGCCGGCCCGCTTGGCGCGAGCGCCCGGCGCACGGCCTGGCTATGGGCGGCGCCCGGCGACGGCCTCAAGCCAGGCGGCGAGCGCCCCGGCGACGGCCCGGGCTGGAGGCGGCGAGCGCTGGCGACGGCCTCGGGCTGGCGCGGCGTAGCGCCCGGCGACGGGCCTCGGCTGGCGGCGAAGCGCCCGATACGGCCTCGGGCTGGCGGGCAGCGCTCGGCGACGGCCTTGCTGGCGGGCGACGCGCCCGGCGACGGCTCGGGCTGGCGGCGAGAGCCTGGGGACGGCTCTGGCTGGCGCGGCGAGCACCCGGCGATGGCCTCGGGCTGGCGGCGAGCACCGGGCAACGGCCTCGGCTGGCGGCGAAGCAATCTGCGCACGGCCTCGGGCTGGCGGCGAGCACCAGGCGACGGCCTCGGGCTGGCGGCAGGCACCCGGCGACGGCCTCGGGCTGGCGGCGAGCGTCTGCCGACGGCTTCGGGCTGGCGGGACGACAGGTTTACACGATTGCGCAGCACATGGAGGAGGAAGTGTATATGCCGGGAGTCATTATCAACGAGGACGAGCCCCTGACTCGCTTCATGATGATTCATGTGAGACTTCCTGCTCTCCCATCGACTGCGCTGTGTAGTGGGCGGGTTGGCGCATCCCGGCAGGCAGTCATCCCTGCCGGCGGTCAAGGGCAAATCTACTGCGAGATGGTGATATTATACAGGCTCTACATGGAGAGTGCACGGTGCTGGGTCATTGGGCTAAAAAATAAGCATGTAAACATATATAAAATATTCAGTCCACCAAAGTGTAAGGTCCCTATACGTGATCTACCAACTGTAAACAGTAGGGGCATGTCCTATACCCTCTTGGGGCACTCTGCATGATTGCTCTGCAATGCTCCCTACATATTGCGAGGCCACGTATCCTTAGCCTCTGCTGTTGCCTGGGCGTATGTCCGTCGGCCTCAGGTTGGAGTCCATTTGGGAATCCTTCCCGGCGGCACAACTCGCAACCCAGGTAAAGCTCGTGATTACGGGGATGGGCGGTTTGGGGATTCCTTCCCCTGGCAAGTTAGCCCGACATATGACGTCTCATCCCCGGCCTCCCAGTCGGGCTAACTTGCCAGGGGAAGGAATACCCCAAACCGCCCATCCCCGTAATCATGAGCTTTACCTGGGTTGCGAGTTGTGCCGCCGGGAAGGATTCCCAAATGGACTCCAACCTGAGGCCGACGGACATACGCCCAGGCAACAGCGGAGGCTAAGGATACGTGGCCTCGCAATATGTAGGGAGCATTGCAGAGCAATCATGCAGAGTGCCCCAAGAGGGTATAGGACATGCCCCTACTGTTTACAGTTGGTAGATCACGTATGGGGACCTTACACTTTGGTGGACTGAATATTTTATATATGTTTACATGATTGCTTTTTAGCCCAATGACCCAGCACCGTGCACTCTCCATGTAGAGCATGTATAATATCACCATCTCGCAGTAGATTTGCCCTTGAGACGCCGGCAGTAGAGTTCCCCATCTGACGTCCATGCCGGCGAATGATGGACACCTCATGCCGTTCAGTGTGACGCCTCTTTGCCACGTGTGCGTACAATACCTCTTGCCGCGTGTGCGTGTGACGCCACTGTCCACGGGCACACGCATATGTGGTGCCAGGGGAGCCGTGGAACAATGGCTATTAGGACTGGGGCTGCGACGTGGCTTGTCATGGTGGGAGCAGGGCCGTCGGCAGGATGGGTGTGCCGCGATTGTTTGTGGGCAGCTACTGGATGTGTGAGGTGGGAGGCTTTCTGCGGGCTGCGGGGCGGGGAGGAGGCGGGGTGCAGAAGGGAGCCCTGGAGGTGCACTACACGTTTTTGAGCGGCGTGACACGAACCATCGCAAGCTTCGGCAAGGGTCAGCACATTGCAGACCAGCTGCTGTTCGCCGTCAGCCAAGGGCAAGATTACATCAATAGCCCCGTTGGAGCCAAGGTTGGCTTGCTTGCTTTACCCGCCCCCACTGCTTTGCCCCCCCCAGCAGGAGACCGTTTAGGGCTCTACGCTGGGAGTCTGGGTAGGCGAATCCCCCCAGCAGGAGACCGTGGAGGGCTCTACGCTGGGAGTCTGGGTAGGCGAGTCCCCCCCAGTGGAGGGATTTGGAGGGATCTGCTTTGATGTCTTATCTGATGGCATAAGAATTGTTCTTTGCAGCGATAGATTATTCTCTGTCAGTTCAAACTTTGCTGGTTATCGTGCCTCCCCACCCCTCGCGCGCGTTCCATCCCCCAGCACCCCATCCCCGGCGTTCCACCACTCCCCCTCACCCTCCCCCTGAGCTCCACCACTCCCGCGTGCGTTGCGTTGACCAAACTTATTGGTGCTGTAACCTAGCCCATCTGCTTATGTGGTCAAAGCAGGGAGCGGAGGGTTCGTGGGGATGGCGCAGTTGGTGGCTGGGCAGACGCAGCCATTGGTGATGTTCACATTGACCAACAACTCTATCCGCGCCATTTTCGGCATTAACCAACGCAAGCAAACGGGTAGTGTTGCGCTGAGCTCACGCCTCATCTCGGCGCATACCAGCGTGGGCTCTGACCGCCTCGGGGAGTTTGGCGCCCTCGGCCACCTCTCGAGCCTGAGCCACGCGGTGGACATCCGAAAGCTGCAATGGGAGCGCTCCAAGACAAACAGCATCTTCTCCATCATGGTGAAGCTCACAGACATGTTGTGGCTGCACATGTGGCGCGCATTCCTTGTGCGCCTCCCGCCCTCCATTGCGTTCGCCCACCCTCCAGCCTCCCCCTCCCGCCCCCTCCACATATGTCGTGCATTTCCGGTGTGCCCCCTCCGCCTCCCCCTACATTGCCTGGGCCTGGCTGCTCGGCCCGCTGGGGAGTCAGATCCAATCAGAAGAAGGCGCGGGAACTACGAAGCTTCTCACCGCTGCGTTTCTTCTGACTTGTACACCGAATGTGTGAGAATATTCATTGAACCGATGTGGAAGATCCTAGGGTGAGTTGCTCCCTTTCTGCGCTTGTATTTGTGAGAGCCGCGGTCCTCGGGTCTAGGAGTCGCGGGTTCCCACTCTCGAGTTCTTCTTGAGAACCCTAGTCGCTGATCCTGGGGGGCACGGGCTGCAACTCCCCAATTGTGTTACAGAACCTTAGTCTCTGATCCCGGGGGCACGGGCTGCAACTCTCCATTTGTGTTACATAACCCTAGTTGCTGATCCTGGGGGCACGGGCTGCAACTCTCCATTTGTGTTACAGAGCCCCAATCGCTGGCTGAGCCTGGGGGCGCGGGCTACAACTCTCTGCGTTACAGAACCACAATCGCGGGCCTCAGGGGCACGGGCTGCAACTCTCCATTTGCGTTACAGAACCCCAATCGCTTTCCATTTGTGTTACATAACCCCAATCCACGGAGCCTCAGGGGGCACGGGCTGCAACTCTCCCTTTGCGTTACAGAACCCCAACCGCGGGCCCTCGGGGGCCATGGGTTGCAACTCTCCATTTGCGTTACAGAACCCCAATCGCGGAGCCTCATGGGGCCACGGGCTGCAACTCTCCCTTTGTGTTACAAAATCCCAATCGCAGAGCCTGGGGGGGGGCACAGGCTGCAACTCTCCCCCTTGTTTACAGAACCCCCAATCGCGGTGCCTGGGGGGCACGGGCTGCAACTCTCCATTTGTGTTACAGAATCCCAATCGCGGAGCCTGGGGGCACGGGCTGCAACTCTCCAATTGCGTTACAGAACCCCAATCGCGGAGTCTGGGGGGGGGTACGGGCTGCAACTCTCCCTTTGCTTGAGTGAAACTGAAGGCCTGGGGGCATGGCTCCTTCCTTCTCTACTTATTTCAAAGATAGCTAGCCATGAGGATGAAGGAGCGGGCGGAAGTTCAGAGCGGTACCCGTCACGGGTCCCGCCTCTTCATTTGTTTGTGACAACCCTAGTCTTGATGGCTAAGGGTCTTCAGGGATGGAACTCTTAATTTGTTCTGGCGAATCTCGATCGATGGTGCTGAACCCATTCTGTGTGCCGTCCTGTGGACGCTGCCTCAGGAGGCTATGGAGCTCAAGACCTTTTCAGACGGGGAGGTGCTGGCCAATGCGGGCGAGGAGCCGTTCTGCTACATGACCGTCGTCCAGGGGCAGGCACGCCCTAATCGGCACCGCTTGCGTTCTATGCTTTCTGCCACACGCCTGACCTCCACCTGCACCCCCTCCGCTCTCTTTTTTGCGCCACTTTCCTCTGTCTTCGCCTCCACGGTGGTTCTGGAGTATATCTGTGCTTTGACGCCGCAGATGGGGGGCGTGGGAGAGGCTCATCGACACTCTGGTGGGGGATACGCAGGTCCGACTGAAGCACCCGTGCACCGTGACCTTTGACAACACCACCAACTCGTCTTCCACGATGGTGAAGGTGGAAAGTCTTGGGCTCGGTGACACCCTGCCTCAACAGAACCGCAAGTACTACCAGCTCAAGGCTTACCGCAAACTCTTCAACGGCCTCGGGTACCGCATCGTCGGTGTCACCATCTCGGCCAAGGTGCCCCCTCTTGTTTTGCAGTTCTCCCCCCAACAGAGCGCTGCTCCCGCATGCAATCTTCGCGCGGTCAACCTCCGCCGCCCATCGGCCGCCTGATGTGGCTGATTTTTTGCCGTACCACCAGGGTTGCTGCCTGGGATCACTGAATGTCACCCCCCGCCCGCGTCAGGAGGGCGAAGCGGATGTCTTCCACCTCACAGACGCAAGTGGCATGAAGGTCCGGCCTCCTCTAGCCGCCCAACCCCCTTCTGCCTGCCGCCCAGCTGTCAGCCCCCTCCCCCGAAGTCCTCTGTCCTCTCTATCCCCTATCCATCTGCTCGCCCGCCACTCGCCTCCCTCGCTCCTGTGCTGGCACTTTCCGCCTCTGCCTGCAGATAGTAAGGTCAACATTAAACGCGGCCAATTCATTCTGATTCCTCTGCAGTGACCTGGCGGGTGAGGGCTGGGCGGACGGCCTCAGCATAGTTCAGACACTGAGTGGGCTGTGACTGGCGCAGGAGGCCTGCTTGCGGCCGCTGCTCCTGACGCAGCTTGAGGCGCGCCACGTTGAGTTTTGGGCGGGAGAGGGTGGGGGCGTGAGGCGAGCAGTTGAGGGATCAGGCGTGCATGGAGGAGATAAAGAAAGCATTGCAGGCGCACCGGGTGAGAGGCGGGGGTTGTCTGCCATCCAGCATGTCCCCTGCCCCTGCCCGCTTGGCTGCGGTGACATGCGAGAGCCTCCGCAACTGGTGGAAGACATCGGGTGCGAGGATGGCCGCAGGATGCGGCGTTCACGCAGTTCACAGTGTCTTCCTATGGCGCGATGCCAGCATGTGTGCAGGGCGCCAGCGAGCTCCGCGTTAATGAGCCGGAGCGCTTCTGTGCATGCGGCTACTTGTCTTCAGATTGGGAATGGGGACAAAAGCAGACTGGTTGGGGGATCGCCACACAATGCAAACCCTGGCTTAGGTGCTGCAGGTGCACTGAGCGCGGGCACAAAGCAATGCCCACAGCCCCAGGTGCCACATGGGTCCAGAGCTGCTGTTGAACGTCACTGTTGGTGGATCTCTCGGGTCGGACTGGGAGTGCGAAGCGTCTTGGGCGGAGATGATCGAGGTGCGGCGGGGCGTTGTGCAGGATGAGTTCATTAACCCCGGGCAGCAGGTAGGAGAGCTGAAGCACGGCGCAGTGATGAGGCACACCGCCATCGCCATGGGGGAGGTGGAGTGCCTGATCATACAATACGCAGGTGCGGCTCCGAGCTGCCTTTTCCAGGTGGCGCCACGCTGGCGATGACCTCCCCGGGGAGGCCCTGCTGATGACGCGGCGCATGACCACACTCTTGAGGCCGGCACAGCCTCGTGCTCGTCACAGGATCCTGGGAGAGCGAGAGGGGGGGCAGGCAATGTGGGGCTATGTAGGCAGCGGGAGATGGGGAAAGGCGGCACTCCCCATTCCGCAGAAGGCGCTTTGGAGCGGAAATGTATCGGTATGGCGCGAAGCGGGCACCCTGGAGGTGAAGGCGGGGGGGCTAAAGGGGCGGGGGGCGTGTCGCAGATATGGGCAAGCACACTGAGCTGTTCCAGGCGTTCCAGAAGGCTCTCTCCAAGACGGAGGAGACGCTGCGGGAGAACCACGACATGCAGGAGGGCCACCCCCCGTGCGCCTCGGAGGAAAGGAGTCCGCTGGAAAGAAAGAGCAGTCCCGAGCAGGCACCCCCCACCCCCCGCCGATCCCGCTGCGCGCGGCCTCCATTTCAGGAGCAACGCCTGGAAGGGACCCAGCAAGGGGGTGCTGCTCGGGAAAGGGGCTCCAGCGGGTCGGCCAGCGCCCTCTGCATGCCAGCTCCGCTTATGACCTGTCAGAAGGCCGAGACGTCCCTGTGGGCAAGCCGAGACAAGTGGCGGCGCAGGACGCCTCGGCAGGGCGCGCCTCGTACCTTCGACGCGCCGCAATGCGGGTTCTCACTGCCGTGTCGCCAATGGCCGGCACATCAGATGTACCCTGCGGCGGAGCAGCGGAGCTGAAAGCGGGTTGGAGGGGGGCGGGTGAGATGTGCGACAGCGTACCCCGGAAAAGCCGGAGATGCCGACGCTGAGGAAGAATCCAATCAGAGCGCTTAGTGGTCTCTTCGACTTTTGCAACTTCTGGAACACCCAGCTGACCGAGCAGCTGCAGGGCGGCCACGGCATGCAGGTCCGGGCCTCCCCCGAGGGGCCCCTTGCGGTGTAGTGCAAGTATAAATCTCCCCGCACCTCCCTACCCCTCGCCTGCGCAGCTTGCGTGGATGAATCGGATTGGATCCCCCCTGCGAACAGAAGTCTTCGGAGAATCCGACTACTGGCTGACGTGGGCAAGGTCGCCTTGGGAGGGGGTGGATGGGGGTGAGCATCAGGAGTACATACAAATAAATGACCTGACGACAATCGAGACCATCGGTGTAGGGGCATTTGCGAAGGTGTACCTAGCGCGGCACAACAACACCAAGAAGCTGTACGCCGTGAAGTGCCTCTTCAAGCCCTTCATCGTTGCCAACAACCTGCAGGAGGTCAGCAGCGAGCCCATTCCCTTGCTCCCCTCCAGGCCAGCCTCTGCGCACCATCGTCCATCTCCGCTGTGTGGGCTGTGCGTGCCGCACACAATCTCCGCTTCGTGGGCTATAGGTGCCGCACGCAATCTGTCTCAGATCCAAGCTGCCGCCCCCGGGCTATAGGTGCCGCACGGGCGGCAAGTGTCTGGAGGGGGAGAGGCGGGCGGGTGGCGTGCATGTGCTGGTGTTGCCCGGCCGCGAAGTGCAAGATCGGCAGTGGTGCGCCGCAGTGGTCGGGTGCGCGGGGCAGGGCGGTATGTCGATAGCACTGGTGGGTGTAGCTGCTGTCAACGGCGGACAGGCCTGCGCGCGGGGGTGACAGCCTTTATGGCCAAAGCATGGGCATGAGGCAAGACGGGGCGGAGATGCGGGACAGCATGTGCTTGCGGAGAGGCAGCTTCTGTGCGACGTGGATCATCCATTCATCGTGCGGCTCTTTGCCACTCATCAGAATGCCACCCACCTCTACTTCATCAGCGAGTTTGTGCAAGGTGAGGCCGGCTAGTGGGGCCCTCGTGGGCGAAGCGGGGTCACCCCTGACTGTAAAAGCAAACATTTGGCAGAGTCCAAGCCTCGCCACGCAGCCCTCGCGGAGACACCCTGCGCCGCTTGCACGGTGCACGCAAGGCTACATCCAACTTTTTATCATAGACGGGCAGATTCCTCAGAGCTATTTATACGCAGCACAAACTGCCCCGACTTGCACTTCCCGCCGGGCGCAGTCAATCTCCCGGAGCATGCGCTGAACCTCACATCGGTGCGTTTGTTTGCGCCAACCGGCTAAGGTGATAACCGGCGAGATCCTCCGAGGCGGCGGCGGCTCTGAGCGCTGCGCCAGCGACCGAGAGAATGTGCGGGTGACGTGGTGGTGGAGGCAACGGCGGCAGGTGGTGACTTGTATAACCAACTGGTGAAGTGTGCTCACATGACGGAGGACCAGACGCGATTCTACGCCGCCTCGATTGTGCTCGCCCTGGAATACCTGCATGAGGTGGGCGCCCGTCCCCTCCGCGCAGGAAGGCCCGCGATAGGATGTGATGTGCGGTGGCAGCTCCACAGAGCCTCGGCGCATCGGGCCTGGCTCCAACAGCTCGAAGCGGGATTGCAGGCCAGCCCTGGCGGGGAGGTTTCAGTAGGCGGGCGGAGCAATCCCAGGCGCAGTTGGATGGCTCAGTCTCATTTCGCGAATCCGATGAATTGAGATGCGTCCCGAAATGTGTCCGAAGCCTTAGATCCATGGTGCAGGTTCACAGGCTCTGTGATTCACGGCACTGGTTTACAGAGCCTGTGATCCACGGCACTGGTTCGTAGAGCCTGTGATCCACGGCACTGGTTCATAGAGTCTGTGATCCACGGCACTGGTTCATAGTCTGTGATCCACGGCACTGGTTCATAGAGTCTGTGATCCACGGCACTGGTTCATAGAGTCTGTGATCCACGGCGCTGGTTCATAGAGTCTGTGATCCACGGCGCTGGTTCATAGAGCCTGTGATCCACGGCGCTGGTTCATAGAGCCTGTGATCCACGGCGCTGGTTTATAGAGCCTGTGATCCGCGGCACTGGTTCATAGAGCCTGTGATCCACGGCACTGGTTCATAGAGTCTGTGATCCACGGCACTGGTTCATAGAGCCTGTGATCCACGGCACTGGTTCAGAGTCTGTGATCCACGGCACTGGTTCATAGAGTCTGTGATCCACGGCACTGGTTCATAGAGCCTGTGATCCACGGCACTGGTTCATAGAGCCTGTGATCCACGCCACTGGCTCATAGAGCCTGTGATCCACGGCACTGGTTCATAGAGCCTGTGATCCACGGCACTGGTTCATAGAGTCTGTGATCCACGATGCAGATTCACAGAGCTGCCCAATCAAATGGCCTGGGCTGTCCATTGCTTGATTATCGGCTTTCAAACAAATCGGCACACGGGTGAGCACACGCATCTGGCCGACCTCGGGCGACCTCCCAGGTGGTGTTGGAGCCCTTCGGTATCTTCGGACAGAAGTGTTTTGGGGTTGGAGGGGGTTGGAGGGGTTTGGAGGGGCGGCGCAGAGCGGAATTGTGTACCGCGACTTGAAGCCAGAGAATGTGCTGATTGACAACAACGGGTACATTAAGCTGACCGACTTCGGGTTCGCCAAGCGCACCTTTGGGGAGCGCACGTACTCGTTCATTGGCACACCCGAATACCTCGCGCCGGAGATCGTGCTCAACAGGTACTGTCACTTCCCGGGCGCAGCGCCGCACTCTCGACGGCATGGAGCTGCCGGGCACGCCATCTGTCGACCTTTTGTGCTAATCACCTTCACTGAATGCAGAGCTCATGTCTCGCGCTTCGGAGCTGTGTGGCGCAGCAATGAGGCTGGCAGCGCCTCGGGCAAAACTGTGAGACCGCGCCAACACCAGGGAGACAGAAGCTGAGACTGATCTGGGGTGGGCGGGAGTGCATCGCAGTGGGCATGACTACAGCGTCGACTGGTGGGCCTTCGGATGCCTCCTCTTTCAGCTCGTGGTACGCCATCGCCTCTTCCGCAATTGCAGAGCTCTGCCGTGCCTTCACCGGCAGTTTGCGCACTCGCCGATCTGGTGGCTTCTGTGCAGTGAGAGGGGCAGAGGGGGACTGTGCGTGGCGGGTTCCGGAGCAGGTTGGGGAAACGCCTTTCAGAGGCGACGAGGACAACGACTGCATGGAGAACATGCTCGCCGGGCGCATCCAGCATGATAGGTGCGCCCACTGCCTTGGCTTCGGCGCTTAAATTAGGGCGCACTCCCGTCAAATGCGGACGTTCGTTGCACGGCCCTTGCGACCAGCGCGGATGCACAGTGCGCTGCAGGATCACTGGAACGCCTCGCACCCGATTCAGATCGCATTGGTCTCGCAGCATGCGTCGGTCAGTGCACATCTGAAATGGTCACCAACACCAAGGCGCCGCTAGAGTGAGTCACGGCGTAGAGTGCTTCTGCATGGAGGCAGTTAGACCTTGATGCAGCTGCCATGTCTGCAGCACTGGCCATGAGCCGCCTCAAGGCCAGCCTCGACGCTGGTGGTGACTGCAGCGGTGGTGATGGCGGGGGACGGCCAGGCTGGTGAACTCCCCTGGAGGGCCTGTCAGCGACTCCCTCGTGGACCTCATCAAGAGCCTGCTTAACCCCAACCAAGGTCCCATGGCCCCTCCACTGTTCTCCTCCACCAACCCACTGAGCCGCCGCGCTACAGCTGTGTTGATGGGATCGAAGGCCTCCGAGTTTCCCTCAGCATGAAGCCGAGCGCGCGCCAGCTGCGCTCTCGCGAACTGAAGAGCCAGTTAGATCATTGCGCGCTGAATACTGCGTACACGCCTCCACAGCGGCCTCACTGACCGCAGCATCGCTTAGCATGAGAGCCGCCCCTGATTGGTCGAAGCTGCGTTACGGCAGCGTATCGGGCGGTCAGGGGGAAGGCCTTCTAGGTCGTGCCGAGAGTGTCCGTGACGAGAGAGCCTTTAGGCCGGATGGTGGAATCAATGGTTACTATGTGTGTGCTTATCCTTGGACCGACTCCTTTGGCACCCCGTAGCCACAGAAGACCGGCTGCACTATGTACCCACGCCGGGGATCAAAGGATTCAGCACACACTTCGGGACACTCATCCGGATTCTCCGGAGCTCACTAGTGAAGAATGGGACCCCCTTAGCCTCGCTGCGCCACCCGAGCCCCCCTGCATCTGCACCGCCAGCGCACTGCCGCCTTGTGCCTGAAGCCGGTTCATCCCTGGCCCCCGAGCTGCGCGAGCCATATCTCCACCACCAAGCCCACGTGCAAGACCACCCCTCTGCTCCCTGAGCCTCACTGGGCCACCTGAGCCCCTCTGTGGCTGTCCTGCCGGCGCACTGCTGCTGTGTCTCTGGAGCCGGCTCACCTCCGCCAATCGAGCCACCCCTCCACCACCAAGCCCACATCCCACATCACCCCGCAGCCCCCTACAGCCTGGTCTCAAGAGAGCTTGCCCACCCACGCCACGGCCAGAATGCCCAAGCGCTGTCCCAAGGGGCTGAGAATGATAAACTGGGTTGCCCTCATCCAAACTTGCGCATCCGCCACCGACTTGCGCCTGTAGCCCTCTACCCCCAGCACCAACTCCCCGTGACTGGAGCCCTTGCGCTGATTGCCTTGCGAGGTGGCCGCGAACTTGAGCAATGCACTCCACACTTGCGCTGTAACTGTCACGCCGCATTGTTCCTACTTGGGGTCCCATCCCCACAGTTGCCTGCGTGTCCCAATCCCAAGCCCTCCCGGTGGCCGATAGTTCACCACCCGGTCTGTGTGTGTGTATGCTTATCACTTAGGTGCCCGCATGTTTCCTTTTTTTGACATAGGGCGTCCATGCTGTGTGGTGTGACTGCATTCATGACATAACCATGGACCAACAGGTCCCATCCATCGACCGGGAGCCACTGGGGGGCATGCCAGCAGGGTCCGCTTACTCCGTAACCCAGAGACCAACAGTTGTTTGGCGACGATCGGTCACATCGTATCATCTTTCCATGCTGCTTTGCATTTGGGTTGGGAATATGTATCCGTTTGTGGTATCCTGTCACGGCCCCGCCCTGCTCTTGATTTGCTTCTCACATCCACTGGGATGATGGTGAGCTGGCTTTTGTTGGCCAATCTCATGCCGTTCAGTGTGTGTGTTGGCGTTGAAGGTGTTGAGTCGCATGGGTCTCTCTTACTGATCAGACAGAGGGAACGCCTGGGGATCCGAATACAGGCCAGCGCCTGGGACGCATGCAGGCTGGTGTGCTGGACATCAAGTGAGTCCTCACTTCCCTCATGGCATGAATTGTTGACCCCATGGAATCTGTGTCCCTCGCTTGCCTAAGCTGAGCAAGAAGGCTCACAAGATGGCTTCCGAGGTGCTGGCGATTTGTTTGTTGGCACGCAAAAGCGCATCGAGCAGCAGATCGCTTGCGCAGCTGATCGGACCCGAGCATCACATTGCCGCGAAGCACACGGCAAAGGTCCCAGAGCACTGCGCGCCACTCTCGCTGACGCAGAGATTAAATACGACGCCGCACTGTGTGGTCCTTGTCCCTCTCTGGCACCGAGGAGACTGCCTCCACAAGTGCATTTTCACATGGGTCGAAGCTGAGATATTGATTGAGGGGTGAGAGCGGGGAGGTGACCAATCAGATCGCACCCTTGGTTCAGTGGCTTCGATTGGAAGGCTCTGCTGCAGAAAGAGCTTACGCCGCCCCTCATTCCGCAGGTTTGCTGATGCACCTCTCTTCCCGTGGGGCACCTTGGCATAGTGTGGCAGTTGTCTTGGGCCCAGGATTGGCCCAAGCCGATGTGATGGGGAGGGAAGGACGGCACAACATGGCACTGTATGTATAACGCATGGCTTCAATGCACGAATCCCGCATTTGGCATGTTGTGATTGATTGGGATGAAGCATGTTCTCCCTGCAGCTTGCGAGGTGGACATTGGAGGCGGGTACTCAGTCGTGGGTGCGATGTGCGCAATGCAGATAGATAGTGAAATGGATCTGCAGAATTTCCATTTGGACCGTGAGGCGGAGACATACCTGGAGAGCATGGAGAACTTGTGTATAAGCAATCAAGAACTAGATGAAATAGATCTTGCCCACGACAAGCTTGGCAGTGAATGAAGCACTGTCTGTGGGATGCACATTGCACTGATATGACGGCCATGATTATCTGGCTAGATTATCTGGACTATTATTATTTTTACTGGGCCCATCAATAACAATGGCAGGAGCAATTAGATTAGAAAAGACTGAGAACATGTATGCGTTGAAAGAGGAAACGCACAGGCGAAATACTCTACGAATAGTAATATGTATACACCACGGATTGAATTTATCCATATTTTTATTGACGGTGATGCATCTTGAGGACGACTAACGGTCTTTTCGAACCATGAACGGTTTGGACTCTCTAACACAACACGTTCATGAGTTAAACGTCCTGGTATTGCAATGGCGAATGTGGAAATGAAGCATATCGACCATTCCACATCATTGATCCATCATGGATATGAATGTTGCTGGTAATCGTGCAGTAAAAAAGGCTCAAGCGCATGGTGTCTTGCATAAATGCGCGCACACTGGCGTGTGTGTGTGTATGCCTTATCCAGTGCCTCTGGGTTGTTAAACTTGCCAAAGGACTTCTGCAGTTCGTTACACGGGATTTGAGACACTGGCACCTCGTTATTATATAACGGGGACGGCCGCTGGTTGGAAGTGCATGATTGGGTGCGGCTGCCCCCCTGATACCTTTCTGGCGTGTGTACTGATATCTCTTGAGGAATGGAGAATAAGACTAGTCTGCTCTCTCTGCAAGGAGAGGCCGGGCGGGTTGGCAGCCTCACTCGTTGTCCTCACTTGATCTCTGAAGGGAGCCTCAGTGTCTGCTTCTGGTTCGTGTTGTGATGCATCTTCCATTGCCAGACCATTGGTGTAAATTCGTCGACCAACAGGTTCCATTCGTCGTATTATCAGCCACTGGGGGCGGGGCGCCACCAGGATCTGCTTACTCTAGACCATCCTGGGATCACCATGCAGGGGTTGCGGAAAATTTTGCCCCGGTCTCACAAAATGTATATGCGGCAGTGATTCGTGCATAAATCCATATGTATTTCCCTTCTGCATTGTATTTGGGCACGTCTTTGGCTGGTATCTTGTCACGGCACCGCCCTGTTCTTGAAAGCTTCTCACATTCACGGGGGTTGTGGATGTGTGCTGGCTTTTGTTGGCTGGCCTCGCGTCATTTGGTGTTCGCATGTTTTACTGTGCTGCTCGCATGAGGTTGGTGTGTGGTGGGCCTATGACATCCTCCACGCACTTGTGTGATAGCCCAGTCCGCTGTACTTATATGTAAGGCTAGTCGTTATTATCAGCATTGGTGAATCAGACATGTGCATGATGTTGGTTTAGGTGCCCGTTTTGACTGAGTTTGTTTGTGTGCTGTGCGTTTGGCATTTCAATTGTGAGATTCGAACCAACCAAAGTGCATGCTACCTCTTCTTATATATGTATTACATACACTCTTAAAACAACAGCGTCGTCCTTAAAATGTACGTTTTTGTATATATATAATGGCAACGAAGTCCATCGGCGCGTGTCGCCCCACTCTGGTATGTGCAATTCAGCGCGTGCATATACTAATAATACTATAGAACCACTGGTTGAAGATCACCTGCAAAGAAGGCGAATACGCGAAATGGTTTTATTAGACTTGGGTTTGTAGCACCAGTTATAATATTGTAACAGGAATGTATTGGCTGTTGTGTAATTTGGTACGCCAAAGCGCCAAACTATAGGCATGCATATAATTGATCCCCGCCGCATGCGCAGTGACTTATCGGTATCGATCATACCATCAATGAAACTGTGTGCGCGGTAGTGGTGAGTCCTCTCAATCAACGTTAAGTTCCAGCATATAGGCTGTGGCTGCTCGCAGTGATTGCTCATCTGCAACGACTTCATGCTGCATCTCTGCCCAACAATTCCCCAGCAATCCGACGGAATTCTCACAATCAACCGTGCTTAGTTCATGGTGATGAAATTTGAAGAGAAGGAAGGTTCGATATTTCCGCAGAAGATCATACGTAATTTGAATATATCCGATGATTTTACCAGCTCATGTTTGAATAATGGCATCGTGTACTACTGGTGTATATGTTGTGCAATCAACATCGCCGACTACATCAGCTCACATTGTATTGAGCAACCGATATCTTACAAGCGTACGGTGCTGACCACTGCAAGTCGCCTGATGCTGCGATACGAGACACCTAAAACGTCTGTAAACATTAATATATTGAATATGTATCGCACTATAATATGCACCTATGGCAAAACAGCGAGTCGGGGAACCGTTAAATACGTAGGGCACAGACAGGTCAAGATATGCATGAGAATAGCGTACCGATGGTATAAAGAAAGAAAGAAAGAACAAACGAACGAAGAACGAAGAAGGAACGAATAAAGAAAACATTTCCGGGTAATTTGTATGGCACAGCCTCCTTTCGTTCCCGTATTCTTGAGCACGGTCACTATTGCCCGTGTGGTTATGTCCGACCTTTTGGTATAACGAATCATTTCCCTCATGTCTGGGTGGTTGATGTAGTCTCCCATTATGTACATGCATGATAGGCATTAGTTCTCGTTATTCCTGTTCTTGTTGTCATTCGGTCATGGTGTTCCTGCTCAAATTATCGCAGTATCATTTTGATTGCATCCCCCTCCACGACTCGGTGCTCATGTTCATGCATTCCCGTCGGTCGCCTCGGTCTGTTCCTTACCCTCCGATATTGTATACGAGTTACACTGATGAGTTTTATTGCATGATTTGCTAACATCTTACCCAGCAAGAATGCATTTCTATAATTACTAATAACAGCCGTATTGTATACGAGTGTGAGTAGGTCGGCGTTCTTTGCTACGCATCCCGTCACGCCATCTACCTGGCAACACGACACCGCCGTCTAATACTCATAGACACTCGCCACGATAATTTGATGACCTGCCATGTGCAGGAGCCGCCAAGGATATGGCCTGAGCATTTTAAATATAACATGGTGCACCCACTATACAGCGGGCCCCGGGACGCATACATCCTGCGTGAAGGAGATTCGGGTCATCGCATGCGTACGAAGCATGTTTACATGCAGTTTGTGTATGCGAGGTATCCTTACGATGCGTATAATACATCATGATATTACCGACTTAAATATATGTGTGTGCGCGGGTCATCGCATGTTACGGTATGTACCTTCGTTCGATGGTATTGCATGTCACTCGATAAGCTAGGCCAACGATAATGCATACATAAACGCATATTTACGTACATTGTCATAGATATATTGTGCCAAATTGATTTGATGACCAGATGAATCCATATAGCATGCTGGCAATGTGCGGCGTCCCATAGGGGTGCCCAACTAAAGTTGAGCCGTCCAATGTTTTCAGATCGGAAACATCGGAAGGTCCGAAGAGATTCCTGGGGAGCAACAAAGGAATGTATCGTATTTTGATCTCTGGAATCGTATATGGACTGTCGGATTCGGAAAATTGCCACTGTTAAAAATGAACGGACAAGTTTAAGTTGGGCAGCTCTAGCGTCCCATCAAAATGCGACTTCCTGGTATGAATGTGTCGAGTATCGACCCTGCTAAGCGGCATCGTCCCGCGATCACATACGGTGTACAGTAGTCGACTGCATTCCGATATCCGGAAGCATCATAATCATCACGATGCGAATATTATTTGGTTGTGAACCACGGAGAGGACGTATGCGTATCGGTTCTCCGCCTGTCATAAATGCGCACGTCTGCAAGTGAAGGCGTGCGTGCGCGCGCGGAACAATGCGCGATCATCGATCACGCATATCAACGTTGCCTGCCATTATTTGATTGATACGGATGCACCCGCCATAGACTTGAAATCGATGTGTGTGGACAGCGCGTTAGGTACGTCAAATGTATAAGACCTGCGGTCGTTTCATGCGGCGCTATTAATCAGTTGCTGGCAGTTGCATTCGATGAAAGTCGACGTCGTATTTCTTAGCTAAGCGCGTATGTAGAATTTGACATAGACGCGCACATCACTCTACTTGTCACACGCGCCAACCCGTTGTCACGAAATTGCCCATCTTTGTCGCCGCCATCATTTCTAGCGTGGACGCATATCTACATATTGTTTGAGCTTGTGTCTAGCTTTGCCGATGATAGTGAAATCATACATGTCGGTATAGTGTCACCGCCAAAGTTCGCAGCGAGAGAATAGCACGCACAGTGCATCCAAACACGCACGCACGCGCACACGCACAGTACACGGCACTTATTATAATAAAGCACTCACCGACTGCCGTACTGACATCAGACTACGCGCACATATATACGCATACCCCTAAATAGACTGGAGTATTCACAGTTTGATACGATTAAATTGTTTCCGTTCTCAACCATGATGCCGATGACGACGACGCCGGGGTCATCGCCGAGATCGTCACCGCCTCGTTTTGGGCTCACCTTGTTTTTAGTGTTATTAGTACCTACTGCATCACTCGTTTTTGTTGGGAGCTTGATAGGCGCGCTTAACGATATCTTGCTCAGAGAAAGTCAGAGCAGCTATCTTTATGCCTCCGAATCACGGGATACCTCCACGAAGTGCACAAATGTAATGCTATGCGCACCAAATAGTGTTACGAACGGCGATCGACGAATTTATGATAATTCTGCGAGTCGTCACCAAATAATAGGCAAACCGGAGGGGAGTAAGGATGTTCGCGTAAATCCTGTGGCGCATGATGATAATGCGATTGTCGGTCGTAAGCAATCGACACCGTCGTCACGAAACTATCATGAAACGAGTCTGGCAAAATATTTCTGGGCAACGCAGATGGGATTGGATGTTAACATCAACAATGCTCATGACGCCATTGATCACACCCCTGCACTGCTAATTCCCGAAACTGTTGCCGTCCAGCATGGTCATGATAACAGCAACAATGCTGCCGACACGGATCACATTCCTGCACTACTGACTCCCGAAACGCTTGCTGTCCAGCATGGCCAGTATAACAGCTACAATGATGGTGACATTGATCACACCCATGCGCTGCTAACTCCCGAAACGGTTGCTGCCCAGCATGGCCACGCACGACACCTCAATGGTGGTACGGCGCATATACCGCCGTTAAGGCCATCGGAAATACTCAACTGGTATTACAACCTGGAAATGATGAATTACACCGCCAACACGTCGAGTCGTCATGATGAACGTATGGCCAATATTAGAGCTATCATATCCGACCAAGAGCTTGAAACTGCTGATAAAAATGGCGTGACCCGCATGTGTGTGTCCATCGACAGGCTTACTCACAATCGGTCCCAGTATTTACCATCCGAACAACCTGGGCATCGCCTGGCGAGAGTAGTCCCGTATGCCGCGGCCAGTGACAGTGTATCACCAAGGGATGTATCTTCACCAACGGTTGGTGTCGTTATTGTCGTGTGCGATGAATCATTACTTTGGCTAAATGGATTGAAATGTATAGAGCCATCCACACATTTCTACATATATCGTAAATGTGGCCCACTGATGGATAGCGTGGATTGGCTAAGTAGATTGCGTCCCTGCATAACACTGGTGACCGTCCCTGAGGTATCAAAATCGAAAATGCACACTGACTATCTCATGCATATCATATCGCGATGGGAATCGTTGGAAGATAGAATGTTATTTTTGAAGGGCAACGCTCATGGGATTGATATTGTGAAAGTCTTGAAAGCTGTCCACACTATTGATGATCTTGGTTATCAGGACTTCAGCACCGGTGTGCAGTTTTCAGATAAAGGGGTATGGAATTTCACAAATGCTCAAGAACTCTGTCAGATTTTCTCCCGTTACACATGCTCACCGCAATGCTATACCTGGATTCTTGGCGCTCACAGTCAATTTGCCGTTGACAGCTCTCGCATTCGCTCACTGAACCTTTTGGAATATGTGCGCATTCTCGATTACTCAACAACCTCTTCTTCAGTGCCAGGAATCGGAGTTCCGTTCAATCGCACCTATCACATGTGGACGATGACAAAGCTGTGGCCTATACTTTTCGGCTGTGTTCAGCTCAAACCTCAGACGTCTTTGCATTGGGATAGCAGACAGGCGAATAATTTCTCAAAATCGTTTGCATTGTATTGCAACAAGACAAACAGTGGTAGTTGGTCGTGGCCATTGAACGGATCTGCACTACACCACACTAGCAGCGCACAGGCGAATAAGCCATGTGTATGGGATCTACAGGAGACGGTGTTGCGGCCAAGATGGACACACAATTCAGTGACAAGGGAGTGGACAAACGTGGAAGAGCCCGCACAATGGGGTCCACCACTGACCGGTGCATTCTGTGTCCACAACAATGTGGAGATAACCAGAAACATGTGATGACGAAGCGAGAGTGTTCTCGACGAATTCCATATGACACACACGGTGTAACATACAGTGAGGAATCTCATGCACAACAATATACGAGGTCTAAAGTTGTGTCCTTTTATTGTGGCCAAGAGTCCGATTATCCAAGAAATCGCATTGCGATTGCACGCCAGCATGTGAACAACCGCGGGCACAATTCCGATGGGTTCGGATGGATTCGCATTTGAACTTAGGCCACATCTATACACATATGGTTGACAATCAATACGTATTTTTCTACTGCACCCGCATGTAATAGCAAGTCATCAGCAGACGTGTCAACTGCAACTCTTATGTATAGTAGACACTTGACAAATATCAGATAATGCGGCAAACTTTCATCCCATGAACCAAACAGCTGTGCTCAGTTTAGCATATGTTAGTAACCGTAAGAGTTATAATTAGGTTCTGCTTGGCTATAATAATTTGAATATTTATTTCAAATCATTCGACGGAATAAAGCTGGCTCAATCATGTTGGCGATGCCGTGCTTACTCGCGCTACGATGCAAAAGTAAGACTACAATCATTTGTACTCCAGTATGTGTGCATACCGACGTATGCACACCAATATTTAGCCATGCATTCGGTATACGTTGTCTTAGTGTATATGCCAAGTGCATGTGTTGTGAAATCACAGTGACCTGATTCATTGCTCAGCGAGTGGCACCGTCTGAAATACAAGGTGCTTAGGGGTTTCCCTTGCCATAGATGACTTCGAAAGGGTCATGGTTACCTCCGCATTCCCCATGCCTTGACCTTTTGTGCACAGCCCCCGTTCCCTACCTCGCCGGTGTCCCGTTCTGTGCTGTATAGTCCAAAATGGCAGCTTACTTGCAAAGGTCGCTGACCGTATTACCCCTGATTTTATGATCTCAGGCTAGGAAAGATTGTAGAGTGTATATCCGATACCTGCACGTGAACACATGCATGAATGTACATTTCAAATATACTCCGAGCAATTGCAAGGCCACTCGACCATCCACCAACACCCAGGGGATGAAAATGAATGCATGTAAGAGCGGGCGGGGGCGTGACAATGTATACTACACAGTCGCACATACATACACATACCAACCCTCACCCTCACCCTCACCCTCGCCCTCAGAACACACTTACATTCAACCTCCCGCTCGCACTCACCCTCACGCTCCTCGGCTCTTATACTCACCCAACCGCTCACCCACTACCCACCCACACACTCACAAACCCACCAATCCACCACGTACAGCGCCCGCGGAATGAGTACGGCGCAAATGAGAGCTCAGCAGCAAAATATGCAGTTTTTTTTCATACATGGATTTTAAAAATAGGCCGGGGGTAATTGCTGCGCCATCTTGCATTTCGATGCTGTTATTCAATATTTGGGGAAAAGAAATGCAGCAATGAACATTGGCCTGCAGACAATTTTGTGGAAAAAGAAATCAACGGTGTTTCCATTATAGGGGAATTCTTCTATCCCACCCCATTAAAATCATGATTCTTCGAAATTATATGTATTGTAGATGTATACGTTGCATACTTATATACTATATTGCAGTATTCACTCTGGCTTGCCACCACACATTGTGCGATTTGTACCAAGCAACAGAAGCATCAGCTAGTTAAATCAGACCGTGATAAGCACGGCGTGTGTCCTGGCGCGACGGGGCATATAAGGCTACACACCAAGTGACTCACAGTGTGAAACACACATACTGTAGGTGTATGAGCGAAGGTCAGTGCATTCTCAGATTATAGTAGCATGCATCACGTGACTATTCGTACACGCGTAATACATGCCGCGTTATGAACACGTGCATATAGGCAGTCGTTTTGATATAACACGTACCCTTAGAAAATTATGTCTCGAAGCCGAACTTGCGCGTGGCCGTCAGGAACGGATCGTTCATCGCGTGTGTGTATACACTATAATTGCAATATATTGGCAATAGCTGCACTGACCACTTGCAAACAAGTCGTGACTTCGTGTATCATAGGTGTATTGTATCCGTGTTGCCCTGAGCCGAGCTTTGGATGCAGCTGGCTCGTTTACACAGGCGGATGATACTGGATTGTATGCATGGATGGAAGAATGCTTATATACGATATGGTGTTTTTGGAGTGAAATAATATACATATGTATAACTTCATATTCAAATGTGCATGTGATATTCATACTCTTTCATTCTCTTCGATATTCATACTTCCTAAGCCATCATATAAGTGACGCAAAGTGTGAACGATTTTGAACCAGGAGGAACAATAAACAATCGAGGAATGCTTAAATGCTGAAGAAGATGATTGAATAAGGATGACCAAATTTGAATTATCGACTTTGAACACTGAGCAGTGTATTATTCTAAAATATGAACGTTCAACGATGAAATGTGTAGGATGCAAACAGACGCGGTTTATGAATGCGTGAACGCTGCCCACTGAACAATGAACAATCTTAGACAGTGAACAGTGAACCGCGAATGATGCGCGATGAGGAGCAGTGAACAACAAAGCATGAACCATGATTAACAGAAAACACATTATTGAGGCGATTGTAATACACATTATAGCCTTGTATGTCACACCCATGCCACGGAAAACGACATGCATGCGTGTGGCGTGTTTAGTGACACAGTGTTAGTCATGCACACGTAAGTCGGTCGCGGTGCGTTTGTACTTGTCTGAACTACTCCTAAGATATACTCATAATATGATATATATATATATATGGGATAAGTTTACATCGGGGGCCGACATCTCATTTAAATCCACATTGGGGGCCGACATCTCATTTTAATCCACATCGGGGGCAGACACTTGATTTTAATCCACATCGAGGGCAGACATCATTTGGGGGCCGACATTTGATTTTAATCACATCGGGGGCTGACAAGTTTAAACGTGTCACATCGGGTGTAGACATCTCATTTTAATCCACATCGGGGGTTGACATTTCATAGCATGCGTAGACAGAATACACACGCAACGATATAATGTAAACGAAACATAAATACGCAAATCCAGCAACCGGTAGATATGTAACTCGCATTACGATGAGCATGTCGACCGGTTGGATTTGCGAAATAATGTTTTTTGGTGCCGGAAACGATGAAAGACTGTCTTGTTTGGCGAAATAAAACAGTTTTTCACTGTTGGACGCTCAAAAAAACATTATTTCGCAAATCCAACCGGTAGATATCTTCATCGCAATATGATTTACATATCTACCGGTTGGATTTGCATAGTTATGTTTCGTTTACATTATATCCTTACGTTGAATGTAATGCATACCCCCCGATGTGGATTAAAATGAGATGTCTACACCCGATGCGGATTAAATGAGATGTCAGCCCCGATGTAGATTAAAATGAGATGTCAGCCCCGATGTAGATTAAATGACATGTCTACCCCGATGTGGATTAAAAATGAAGTGTCTGACCCCGATGTGGATTAAAATGAAGTGTCTGCCCCGATGTGGATTGAAATGAAGTGTCTGCCCCCGATGTGGATTAAAATGAGATGTTGGCCCCCGATGATGTGGATTTAAATGAGATGTCGGCCCCCGATGTAAACTTATCCCTATATATATATCACTGACTTTGACTTTACCCCCCTATACCAGCCGATTCGTTCATAGGTATTGGTACAGGCAGGCCAGTAACATAGTCCCCTACTCATACAACAACATATATGTATACGCGAAGCGTGGCTTGGGCGATATGGCCTTCACACAACAATGGCGAAGCCCTGCGGCGTTGACACGTGTCAGTGGGACAACACATTCGTGTGAAGAGCGATGCTTGATAGATACTGTAGGTGCCAGCTGTGGACGCACCGTTAAGACAATGCGCAGACGATCATTGCATTCCTCTAATGCAAAGGTGCTCGTGCGATGTTTAATAGATGTGTGCCAGCTACATACGTAACAGTGGCACAATGCACACATGGTAATTACATTCCTCTTACGAAGAGAGTTGCTACTTTTGTCATCATCGTGGCAAATTCTTCACGGACACGTATGTCATGCATTAGAGGAGCTGAGATTGTTTTTACGGATCGTGGCCCAAATTGCAGCAATACTTAGCACATATATCTCATCAGATGGATACGATATTGAGCGAAGAAAGAGAGAGCCTTCGCTGGCCTAGATTGCTATACTCCACCACCTTCCTCAAGAGGCGGTAGTGCTTGCCCAAAAGGTGCAACACGGACAGCTGCCTCCCATAACCTACTTTGATGAGGCCGTACCTCGCTCTGGAATCTGCGAAGGCGAGTCTCCCGGCAGATGTTTGATAATGAGGTACCAAATAAAGACAGCAGAAGATGGACGAGCCGGCTTTGCTCCTCAAGGCGACTCAGCGCCCCCAGGAAGGTACCACGGGGATTACAGCTGTGCTCAATGACAGATGGAATCCAACCGACCGGGAGACTTTCCGTGCTCACTCGCACGGGCTGCATCGGGAGTGCCGATCCTGGAAGTACCATTAAGGTCAAGGGAAGAAATCCGAGGGGGAGACTGGTGGGAAGGGAAGGGTGAGTGCGGGAGGAGAGCAAGAGCGCAAACAGGAGTTACCACACACAATATACCTGGCAACAGACACGTGACTCGGGTTGATTGTCATCGGCAATTTGTTATAATTGGGGACTTCCGCATCCCACCACCCACATCCATCACACGGCTGTCCCCGTTTATAACAAATTTCACTACCTCACATCAGGACTGAGTATGAGAGCCCCCACGACAGTAGTGGTCGACACACGAGGTGCCAAATAAATGCAGAGGCAAATGGCGGACGAGTCCACACTTCTCAAGAGGCAGTGCCCAGCAAAAAGGTGCCATAAGGACAGCCGTGTTAGCACACGCACCGAGGGGCATGAGGCACACCAACCAAAGCCAGCCAATTAACCTCCTCGTGGACGAGAAATGTATGCATAAAGGGGAAAGCCATGACAAGTTGCCACACAGAGCCGTGTAAAAACAGACATGTTTCAATTCTACATACTTTTGATACGGTGTACACAGACTGTCTCTGTTATGACATGGCAGCTTATGCTGATGATCAGATACAACATCTTTATGTTTACCTCACATAGCATGCGACTCGCACGCCAGCTATTATTTGTGTCATCCTACTGCATATTCAAGCATCGTTAAACTAGTTGAGACATCAGGTCGATGCCACAGAGATCTCCATCTACATATCCTCTTCACCGGCCTCGGGGTGAGTGAAGTCCCCGAAGGTGAGTAGGACCTTACTTCCTTTTCCTCAATCAAATGCTATAGTAAAGCACCGCACTGCACCACACGGAATAAAGCGCAAGTGAAGCCCGCACAGGCCTCTCAGGTGCCGCTCGAATAAGGATCTCTGCATCAGAGGGTACAATCTTGGCCACACGATTTTGGATTCCCGAAACTCACATTCACACAGATGGCTTGACGGCCGGGTGTTCACGGATGACCCTCGGCGCACATCTGCATCTCCACTAACCTGCCGGCATGTGCTCATCGTGCCCGCATCGCGTCTGTCCTTTCTTTGCTGATCTGCACCGCTTGCATTGCAGCCCTCTGCAGGCGCGCACAGCCTACGCGCCCTCGGTTTGCCCCGCGCCCCCCATTCGCTAATGTGCGCCGTTAGTTGCCTCAGAGGTGCCGGGAAGCGCACGTGGCACATCCACGCTCCCTATGTTTGCCCCGCCCCACTCGTTTGCGCCGGCCTCCTTCTCCTCGCCCTCTTCCTTGGCCTGCTAGCAACCGTCGCGTCCGGCAAGCGCGATCAGTCACTGCCTGCACCCGCCCCGAGGACCGGGAACAGGAGACAGCTTCCCGTGGTGCAAGGGGATTGCGCGGCGCGTTCACAGCATTACAAACATTGGACCTGTCGGATCCTCTGCTACTTCACAGCACAGCTGCGAGGGCACGAAAACTTGCACATCCACAGATGATGAAAAAAACGTACGGGCATCATGCGGCTTGCTTATCCCACATGTTTAACGGAGATATTGTATGTCAGAGAAAAAGCGCACGCTCGGCATCGAGCTTTCTTGTACCCGGGAGGGCGAATACGCTCTCCGCAGGCAACCTCCTTGTCCCACTGCGACAAGCGCACGCGCGCCAGGCGCCCCCCCGATGCCGCAGGCGCAGCACCTCTATGGACATGGCACCGCGCAGCGAGTCGTTCGCGTTGTGGATCATCAGCTTGCGCACGGGAGTGGCCAGCTCGCATCCGTTACGGCCAAGTGACTGCACCAGCCTCCCTCCACCAGCCCCGTCATCTCCATGCTGTCACGCGGACATCCCATGCTGGCTACTGTACAGGTTCTGGGCATGTTTGTTACTAACTTCGAGAGCAGCCGAAACATATAGCACAGGCCTCAACGAGTCGAAAGTGCCGAGTCCTGGAGCACGGGAGCTATGCCCCACTTCCCCGGCCCTGCAAGAGCCCAGTGACAAGCCTGGAACTCACCTCCAAAAATGACAGCAGCACATCCTCCTGTCATGCACATCGCACCCGGGCCTCACCGCACGTCATGCCCACAGCTCACTGCCCATCGTTTCCCTGTCACCTCGGCTGGCCATGCTACAGAGCGGGGCGCACCCCTTAGGGTGGGCTGCCCTCCCCTGGACACGCCCTTACTCTCGGCGCTGGCTGGCCCTCCCGGATAGCTGCACATGCGTCAATACTCGGCGGTCTCGACACAAGATCCACGGTCCGCGCGCGCCGCGACGATCAATCGATGGTTTGGGGCTCAACAAACGGCGCGGCCCGAAAACAGCGCGGATCCGATTTGGCGTCCTCGGCGCAGCGCTGCGCATCGATCGAGCATATACCTTGATCCCCATGAACTGATCGCGATTGGCCGCCTCCACGTAGCAGGACATGTAGATGGTGTACTCTCCGTTCTTGGTGATCTGCGCCGCGCCGAGCATATCTCACCGCCTCCTCCCTACAAACACCGGCGGCGCCTACTGCCCCACAGCGCGGGTGCACCTCTCTCCATACCCCAGAGGCCTCACATCTGCAAATCCTGCTCCGCCATTGGTGGAGTCCCCTCTAGCCCTGGCCCCCGATCACTGCCCGATCACTGCGCGCGCCGAGACTCGTGCGCGGCTCTAGCCCTGGACCCCGATCACTGCCCGATCACTGCGCGCGCCGAGCCTCGTGCGCGGCTCTAGCCCTGGCCCCCGATCACTACCCGATCACTGCGTGCGCCTAGCCTCGTGCGCGGCTCTAGCCCTGGACCCGATCACTGCGCGCGCCGAGCCTCGTGCGCGGCTCTAGCCCTGGCCCCCGATCACTGCGCGCGCCGAGACTCGTGCGCGGCTCTAGCCCTGGACCCCAATCACTGCCCGATCACTGCGCGCGCCGAGCCTCGTGCGCGGCTCTAGCCCTGGATCACTGCTCTAGCCCTGGCCGGTCTGACTCTGGACTCTAGCCCTGGACGGCGATGGGGCGCGGGCGAAAGAGGCGGCGAGCACCGAGTCGATGAAGACCCGGCGGTGCAGCTTGCTCAGCACGCGCTTGTCGTTCTTGAGCAAATTCCGCATCTCCTGCGCCATCCCCGCTGCCCACCTTCGGCTCAAGGTCCTGCTGTGTCGCGGCCTGCCAATCCTGCCGCGGCGGCATGGACGGCATTCCATACACCGCCCCGCGTGCGCCATCTCGTCACTTGCGGTGGCATGCACAGCATTCCATACACCGCCCCGTGTGCGCCATCTCGCCACTTGCCAACACCGGCAGGCCACTTCACTGAAACGCTTTTCAACCCCGCCTGGACCCTTCCATCTGCCAAGACTCGCCAACAGCTTCACCGAGCATCTCTTCTGGAGGGCAGGCGCGAAGCGGCTGTCCAAGCCTGACTCACCTTCACCACGTTGTGAACTTCGAGCACGTTGAGTTTCAGGGATCTCACTGCGATCTTTTCAAAAACGCGCCACTGCCACTCCGCCCCCCACCCCCTCCACACAGAGTGCCCCAAACTTAGATGCGCTGCAACCTGCCCCTGCACTCTTCCATGGCCCGCCTGGAACCCTGCTGATGCCCCTGCTGCTGGTGCCATCTAGATACGGGCATGGATCCTACAGCGACGTGGCATCCAGGGCAGCACGAGGAAGTGATCCTCCAGTGGTGGGGGGGCATCCAGGGCAGCACAAGAGCATGATCCTCCAGTGGTGGGGGCATCCAGGACAGCACAAGAGCATGATCCTCCAGTGGTGGAAGGGAATCCAGGGCAGCACAAGAGCATGATCCTCCAGTGGTGGAAGGGAATCCAGGCAGCACAAGAGCATGATCCTCCAGTGGTGGAAGGGAATCCAGGGCAGCACAAGAGCATGATCCTCCAGTGGTGGAAGGGCATCCAGGGCAGCACAAGAGCATGGCATGCAGAAAGCAGCCATGCGCAACGTGTGGGACAAGTGGCGCGGGCCGCTGCACCTCACGATTCTTGCGACTGATGTTCAGAACCACCTGGCCAAATACCCAAACACCCAAGCACCCAAACACCCAAACACCCAAACACCCATGCAAAATTCAGTGAAGTCACTCCTCACGGCACGCTCGGCACGGTTATTCCTTGTGTCACAACACCCGGCATGGTCACTCCCCGCGTCCCGCTCGGCACGGTCACAGTCCGGCCACCCAGCTATCTAATCACAGTCCGGCCACCC
>LGRX02014972.1:0-13515 GCA_001247695.2 Cymbomonas tetramitiformis
CCGGTCATCTATTCATACTGCACTGTATTTGGTGGCCCGGGGCGTGTGTTTGCGTATCACGACCCTGCCCCGTTATTCCTGAATGCTTCTCACATATGCTGCACTTAGGTGGTACGAGATGCGCGCGGTATCTTGTGACAACCGAGTCCCGTTCCTGCACGAGTCTCTGCTCGAGTGAGATGATGGGGGTTTGACCCTTATTGGCCTGCCTCGCACCATTTGGGCTGCCAGATTGCTCAGCTTTGTGCCCACTGTCAGATTATTGACGCCCTAGTCAAAACAACGCCTGATCACGTGCGCACCTGTGTGTCACAGGGCAATGCGATCTTCCTGGAGGATGGCGCGGAGACCGGAAACAACTTTGAGAGGAATCTGATCATCTCCGTGTTTCCCACCATGGCTCTGATTGGCGAAGACCAAATACCAGCCGCGTTCTGGATCTCTAATCCCAGCAACTACTTCGACGGCAATGTGGCCGCTGGCTCGGCGGCGCACGGGTTCTGGATCGACCTGGAGTACGAGGTGCGCGGGCCGACGGCAGACCTGGAAGGGCGCAAGGACGTGGTGGCTGCCAACTCATCGTTGGGCTCGTTCGACAACAACGTGGCGCACTCGTGTGAGCGAGGCTTTCGCATCTGGCCCGTCTTTCAGCCTCCCGAGTATACACGAATGTCGAACTTCACCGGGTATGCCAACATGAATGGCTTCGAGGCAAGCCCAGCCTGGGAAGACATTGGTCACGGCATCGGCCTGCTGAACTTTGATCACTTTAAGCTCGCGGACAACTCTGAGAACAACATCGTGCTCGCGGGGACCTCGCCAGCTGAGAGCTGGTTTGGGCCGCAGGTGCGCTGCCCTGGGCCGCGTGCCCTTGTTGTCACTCAACACTCGAAGTGCGCCGCAGTAGCAGCTCTGTGCTCGCGCAGGGCTCCAGAAAGTGCCTTGCTTTTCCTTTGATGCTGAAATCGTATGCGACAGCACGGCATTTTGATTGGCGGCTGGCAGCTGTTTCTTGCCCGGAGGCCATCCTGCAGGGCAGGTGGCTAATGATGTATGCAGTCCTGCATTGTTACTGTTCCAAGTCCCTCTTTTATTCTATTGGGTCTCCCAGCTGTCGAGGGTGGACGCGGAGACCCGCTTCGGCGCCCCGCACTTGCCCATGAAGCATGCTAATAGAGCTCGCCCGCCCCCTTGCAGCACCGAGCCTGGCAGCCAGATGGCTCTCTCATTCGGTGCTGGGGGCCATGCAACAGATCACGAATGCAGTGGCCGTGGGCCGAAGCGGGGCGCAGCGTGACGAGGATCGATGGAGCGGGCGCTGGCGGAATGGCTGCGGCGTGCGCGTCGACGGGCGCAATAGCAGATTTGCCTGGCTCGACAGCACCCTCTTCGCCCACTTCAGCGGGAAAAGCGACTGCCGCAACGAAGTCTTCCATACAGGGAATCGTCAATTTCACAGCACTCGGTTCTCCTCGGAAGTCGCCGCCATAGCTGGATGCTACGCGTGCCAGGATAACATCGGGGGGCAGAATCATCGGCTGTCGAACCTGAGCTTCGTGGACGTGACCCGGCGGATGCGTTTTATGTGGAAATTTGAGAGCATTTTTCGGGATCTGGATGGGTCAACCTCAGGCACAGCAGGGGGGCAGATTGTGCCTTATAACAGGCTTCTCCCGATTATCGAGGGGCACTGTCGGCCGAGCGTAATGATTGATCCGGAGTCAGAGCAGGAAGGGGAAGGCGTTCTGGTGAGCTTCTCCCTTCATTTGTGTGCTAGAGAGTGGTCCAGAGAGAGCGTTCCATAATTATCCTTAAGGTATACATTGCCATCATCCACCACGGCTTAAATAAACGCTGACCGCTGATGTGGCCACAGTTCTGTACAGTTGATCCCTGCGCTATGAGTGCCAAATGCCAGGTGTACTCTGCATTTTGCATTTTTTTCAGGAAGACCGCAGATTACCATACAAGGGCATGGGTGAAGTGTGAGTCCATCGAACGTCCTGAACAGCAACGCACCCTGAAGCGCCAGGGGAGTCCGGATCAGGGCATTGCGCGGCCCTAGCTTGGGGCTGCATGACCTATTGTTCTGGCGGGCGCCTTTTGCCCGTCTGCTCAGTGATTGGCCAGTGGTCATCGCGCTTGCAGCCCTCGCCCCAGAAGAGTTGACGCTGTGGGTCTCATTGAGTCGCTGAGCATCTTTGGAATGCTGCATCGCTGCTTGCTGTGGTCAGTGCTCGTCATCTCCTGCGGGTCGCCTCGTACACGATTGTGCTCAACACGGCCTTCGGGCCTCCACTGGCCAAATGTCGAGTGGCAGCTCCCCATCTAGCCTGGAATAAGTGTCCAGAAAGAGAGTCTTGCTGCAGGCCTGTTGTTTGGAGGATGCCCCTCCGCCAGCTGGCATGCACCGATTGAGCGAGTGAGCACTGCCTATTCAATCTTGCCAATGGGCGATAAGGCAGCGTCGCTGGCAATGGACCACCGTGCCCCAACCCTCTTGTGCCACATTGAATGGGAATGGCAACAGGCCGCCGCAACGTCGAGAGCGGCTGAGAATCAGATTCATGATGTGTGGGAAGGCGTGGCAAATTGGCACTCGCCATCTCATGGTACTGGAGTAGTTTCGAGGTTTCCCAGACACTTCGGAGGCTAGAAGGAAAGCACGTCTACCCCTGGGAAATAAAATCTGACACACGGCACAGAGCTGCCTGGCCTTGCCGAGATAAACTTTCTGAGGTCAGCGACATGCCCAAAGCGAAACCACAGAGGCCGAAGAACCGAAATTTAGCCCCACTCCCTGAAGGAGAAATGGATGGCAGGGTCCCTGGGAAGATGGGGTCACGCCATGCAGTTCTGACCCCCGAGCTTTGTCGGGTGCAATGCTAACCTGCCATCCATCGGATTGTAAGATAAAAGGTTGTACTGTGCGTTTTAAGCAACCATGCACTACACATGACGGCTGACCATGCATGCACTGCACATGACGGCTGACCGTGCATGCACTATACATGACGGCTGACCGTGCATGCACTGCACATGCCGGCTGACCATGCATGCACTACACATGACGGCTGACCGTGCATGCACTACACATGACGGCTGACCGTGCATGCACTACACATGACGGCTGACCGTGCATGCACTACACATGAGGGCTGACCACGCATGCACTAGCACATGACGAAGGACCATGCATGCACTACACATGACGAAAGGACCATGCATGCACGGCACATGACGGCTGACCATGCATGCACTACACATGACGGCTGACCACGCATGCGGCACTACACATGACGGCTGACTCTCACATGCACTGCACATGACGGCTGACCGTGCATACACTAAGCACATAGCATGTTGACCGTGCATGCACTGCACATGACGTTGACCGTGCATGCACTACACATGACGGCACCACGCTGGGCACTACACATGACGGCTGACCATGCATGCACTGCACATGACGGCTGACCGTGGCATACACTACACATGACGGTTGACCGGTGCATGCACTGCACATGACGGCTGACCGTGCATGCAATTCTTTGCACATGACGGCTGACCGTGCATGCACTACACATGACGGCTGACCATGCATGCACTCCACATGACGGTTGACCGTGCATGCACTACACATGACGGCTGACCGTGCATGCACTACACATGACGGCTGACCGTGCATGCACTACACATGATGGCTGACCATGCATGCACTGCACATGACGGCTGACCATGCATGCACTGCACATGACGGCTGACCGTGCATGCACTACACGTGACGGCTGACCGTGCATGCACTACACATGACGGTTGACCTTGCTTGTTATTTCAAACAAATGACAACACTGTGCAACAAGCAAGATGTTGTGCAACAAGCAAGAAGTGGCAGTCCCATGCAATTCTCTTATACAATTGCTATTATTAACAGAGACCCTTTCTCTTCCCCTTTCTGCCATTTATTGTCTTTGTCTTTTGTCCCATTTCTTTCTTTTGTCTTTTCCCTTTGCATTCTGGCCTGTGGCTGAGTGAGTGTCTCTCAGAGACTGTCGGGTGACAAGCTACAAGAAGCTGCTAAGCTACTGCTCTCCTCTAGCTAGTTCTGCTCTCCTCTAGCAGACTGCAGTGCTTCGATCAAGGCGCTGCGGACCGGTCCCTGACTCATCGGGGTCGTGAAAATGGGTACCCGGATCTACGGGGGACCTATACCTCTTTTCTCGCGGGGCTTATGCCGCTCCGGGGTGGATCATGGCCCGGACAGTCCGGGACTGTGCCGGACCTATGGCGGACCTACGTCGACTCCCAGATTAAGAATCTAGAATGATAATTCATTATATCGGAGTTCAGACGTTCAAAAGCTTTATGGGCGTCGCAGCGGCTGCTCGTACGTGATGACGTGGCTGCTCGTGCTGACGCCGGCACGCAGCTCAGCCATTCATAGTGAAAGAAGAGCCTGCAGCCTCACAAACTCTAACTGGACGTGAAAAGTCCAAGAATTGCTGGAGATTAACAGCAAGCATGGGGTTTAGAACGACTCCTTCGAGCTTCATATTTCTCACTCTCATAACATGTATCTTCCTTGTTGCGTTCGCCGTCACGGGCGCTCCCTCTGGTCTCCTTGAATGTGAGCAAACTTTAGGTTGCCACGAAGTTATCGAAACCCAGACGGGCCCTGATCTCATAGTCGTGCAAACTAGAGTGACTCCGCACCCAGACAGTTCATTTGGCGAAACGCGTATCACCGTCACGCCTGCCGAAAACTCTCTCAATCATGCGACTACTATAGCCGCTACTACTAGTGTTTCAGAACGCACGGATAGTACCGGTAAGTATACCGTGAATAATACATAACGTGTACAATGTATAATGCTATGGTCCTTGCAACCTTTTGCGTGTGTGTAGCGAGCATCTGTTCCCTTACAAGAGTCGGGGTACCGTATGTTGATAGTAATTTGCGGGATACGTGGATTCATTTGAGAAATAAGATACGTAAATTGCCGGACTTTGCGGACTTACCGCGGACCTACGACATAAATTAACCGGACCGACCGGACTTATCGCGGACCTGTATATCAACCAAAATGCGGACTTATGAAAAAAAATGGAGATCGCAGCACTGGCAAACTGCTCTCCTTCTAGCAGTGCTTCTCTGCTCTCCTTCAGCAGAGTGCCTTCCCGGGCAAGCAGCCTCTTCTTGCAGCCGTCACCTGGCCCTCAAACCACCAATCCCCCAACACAAGCAACTCTGAGCGGACGGGTGGGAGGGTTTTACAGAAACTGAAAGCGAGAGCAGAAGCTCTCAGGGCCAGAATTGCAAAAGTTCCTGTGCCCGTGTGAACTCCCGTTTTTGTCCTCTAACGGACAAAGCCCCCGATCGTAACTGTCAACTGTCGTGACGGCTGTTACAATCTGAACAGGGCTGGCCGATCTGGTAACCCTACCTGTATCGGCCCGATCTGTCGCCCTTGCTTCGGGGCGACAGTCGCGGTTGTCATTTTTGTTTTAAATAACCTGAATTATTTCTGACGCAATAATTCTGAATTATTTCAAGCAAATGGCAACACTATGCAACAAGCAAGATGTTGTGCAACAAGCAAGAAGTGGCAGTCCCATGCAATTCTCTTATTCAATTGCTATTATTAACAGAGACCCTTTCTCTTCCCCTTTCTGCCATTTATTGTCTTTGTCTTTTGTCCCATTTCTTTCTTTTGTCTTTTCCCTTTGCATTCTGGCCTGTGGCTGAGTGAGTGTCTCTCAGAGACTGTCAGGTGACAAGCTACAAGAAGCTGCTAAGCTACTGCTCTCCTCTAGCTAGTTCTGCTCTCCTCTAGCAGACTGCTCTCCTTCTAGCAGTGCTTCTTTGCTCTCCTTCAGCAGAGTGCCTTCCCGGGCAAGCAGCCTCTTCTTGCAGCCTCTCCCATGCCCTGCCCCGTGCAGAGGCTCACCTGACAGGGTTCAGTGAAGTGTGTGCTGACAGCAGTGTGCCCTCACAAGCTCTCCTCTAGCTTTGACTCCGTGGGCCTCTCTCCCTCCGCTCCCGGTCGCGGCACTGCTGACAAGCTAAGCACAGAACTGAACACACTCACCCATGGGGGGCCAAGGCGGGAGCAGTGGGCACATCACCTTCATGCGAACACTCGCAAGGCCGCTGCTGCCGCCGCCATGGCTCCCGGAAGGATGAGCCGTTGATCGGGGTCGAACTCACAGTACCTCTCGAAGCAGTCACTCTTCCAATCCCCTTGTGCCTTGATGTACATCCCGTGCACCTCCAGCTTTTTCGCCGCTGTAGCCCCGCCTCTGCGCAGTGAATGCCCGGCATATTTCTCCGGCTGCAACCCCGCCGTTGCCGCCAGCCTCTTGATCCCCGCTACCAACCCTGTGTGTGTCAGGGGAACCACTTGCACCTTCCGGCCCACCGCCTTCTCCGTAATGAAGAGCGGAGAGTCCCCCGCCCTGTCCGCCGTGCGCATCATCAGGCACTTCACCGCCGTGACCGGGCACTGCGGAGAACCTGGCACCTCCCGCAACGGTACCCAGTGGTAGCGCTCCCCGCACTGAATGGTCTTAGAATACCTCACCCGGATCCAGATGGTGCTCCCGTCCTCCGTAAGCAGCACGTCGTCCCGGACCAAAGCTGCCCGGGAATTAAAGGCCTCTTCCTTACCCGCGGTGAGGTTGCCCTTTGTGAAGAGCCCGAAGAAGCCCGCCAGGATCGCCGCCCACAGCGACAGGTCCGACAGCGACCCGAAGTCCACATGTTGTGACAAGTTGTGCAGGTCCCGCAGCGTGAGGGGCATCACCGGCTTCGACGGCCGGTCCCAATGCTGCCGAACCCCTTGCAGGGTGGCCGCCACCCTGAAGCGCTCTGAAATCGGCCTCCACCCGTGGCCTCGCTGCAAACGTAGTTGCCGAATGCCCGACATGTAGTTCTTGATGGTTCCCGGGGTGACGAACCACGATGAAAACGTGATGAACCACACCAGTGTGGCATCCGTCGCCGGGAACAGCGGCTCCAGGCAACCCAGACATACGAAGGCGATGCAGACGGTGACGAAAGCCCGCGCCCCCGTGCTGTAAGCCCCCCTGGTGCTCCGCGCCCGCGCCTCCTCCTCGTAGCGCTGCTGCTCCGACAGCAGTGCCTGCACAACCTCATCTGTCCCTCACAGCCACCCCGGAATCTCCACCGGCTTAGGCCCACAATGCACCACTACACGGTCCCAACGGGTAGGCCCCCAGGTGGACCTCCCCCCGCCCTTCAGAGCAGGTGCAGTAAACAGGTGGGTACCCTGCCTCCAAAGCCTCACCACCTTAAACACTTCAGGCATTCCCGACACCAGTTCCCACGTCCTGTCTGGCGCCTTGCCCCTCCTTGGGCCCCACAACGGCACCAGGAATGTGCCAGCAGTGCCCATTTGCTGGCGCTTCTTGCAGCGGAGGAAGTTGACCACGATGTCGTACATCACCGAGAAGGGCAAGTTGCCCCATGCCTGGTGGCCCGCAAAGCTCTGCACCCTTGCATCCTCCTCCCCGCTCCAGCTTTCCGCACAGAAGGCATTAGTCCGGGACACAGCGACACAAGCATCAAGGGTGAAGAGCCCGAAATCCCGATCGAGGGATACCCACTCCACTGGGTCTAACATCCAATCGTCCCTGTCTTGCCTCCACACGGAGGCCCTCATGAATGCCCTGTGCTCCAGGTGAAACTCCTGTAGCCGAAGCCTGGAAAGCAAATCCGACAGCTTGTTGTCCTTGGTCGTGATGTACCGCGGGCGCAACCGCACGTCATGCCTGGCACAGACCTTGAACAACTCCTGCAACTGTGGCAGGTACTAAGGAGGCCCCCACCACTTAGCCACCTGGCGCAAGGCACACTGGTTGTCAATTCTCACCACCACCGTGCGCCCTGCCAGATACCTCCCCCACAGCGCTAGTGCCCACCAAACAGTGAACAATTCAAAGTAGTTGATGTGCTCGCTCTCCGGCACACCTGCCCGGAATGGAAACCACGGCCTCTGTGGCCTCCGCGCCAAGTCCTCCCAGGACATCAGGAAAAACCTGTGGTCCAGCACCCCACCCATTCCCTTCGTATTGGAGGCATCCGTGGAGAAGAAGTCCTCCTTGATATGCTCCCTGTGCAAAACCACCTGCTTCCCATTTTATTGCCTGAGCACCTCCCTCAAAGTCAGCATGTCCTCAATCACTGGCGGGGTCACCCGGACTGCCGCCCTACCCGCCGTCGCTGCCAGCAATGAAAACCCCCTGCGGGTGTAAAGCGACATGTCGTAAACCACCTGGCTGCAAAAGGCCAGCAGGCCCCACAGGCTCTCCAGTCTCCTCCTGCGCACCGGCCCCCTAGTAGCTGAATCTCGTACCTCCCGAAGGGTGCTCAAAACGAATAACATCCTGTCCTCACTGATTGCCGCTGTGCACACCCGCCCCGCCGTCGAAAGCAGGACCCCCAGAAACTCCATCACCTGCCCGGGACCCTCGCACTTGGCCGAATTCACCTTGAAACCCAGGAAGGAGACGAACTCCACCAGCAGCATCATCCTTTCCTCCGCCTCCTCCTTAGTGCCCGCCACCATGAAAAAATCATCAAGGTAGCCCACACATGGCACCCCTCGTGCCTGCATCCAAGCAACAATGGCGCGGGTATACCTCATGAAGATGCCGGGCAGGGCCCGGTTCCCGAAGGACGCCCTGGCGTCCATGTACCGGACTCCATCCTACTCAAAGCACTGCGCCGGCCAGAACTGGCTCGCCACTCCCACCGATCGGTAAGCCGAGTCCAGGTCCACCTTGACCATCCACAAGCCCGGCCGCAGTAAAGAGAAGGCGTCCTTTACCGTAGAGAACTTGTCCTTCTCCAAGTCGATCCTGGCATTAACCCCTTCCCGGACCGGGCGGGAGTAGTCCCACACCGGCCGGTACTTCACCTTGCCGTTCCTGACCTTCTCGACCATGCCCAGAGCTGAAACCCCCCACGGTAGCCTTCCTTCAGCCCGGAAAATACGTCTCTCCGAGGCCTCCTTCTCGATCGCTGCATCCATGGCCTCCACGTGCTCCGCACCCACGTAGTTGGGCACCTTAAATGGCTCAGTTTCCTCCACCTTCCGCGACAGCCATCCCACCCCGCACGCCGCACCGCGCACCAGGAAACTACAATCATGCCAATCCTTAAAAGGTGCTGCAACAAAATGTGCCCTCTCAAGAGAGCAGGGGCACTGCTGCTCCCACACTCCGCAGCTCCTGGATGTACCTCTCCCTCTCATGCTCCGCCGTGCCCGCTCTCTCCATGGGCAAAGCCGCGGCCTCCGCTGCCAACTCCCGCCGGATATCCGGTCATCTCTGTGACCTCCGCACCCGGCGACGCCCGCGCTCCCACACAGCCCAATTGTCCGGGTCCGCCTCCGACACGGGCGCCGGAGGCTCACAGCACGCACACGTCCATGTCGCCCGCTCATGCACTGAGGTATTCCGCAACGGCAAGCCCGCTGCATCCCACACCGGGAGGAAAGCGGTGGGCTCCGAGCCCTCCCACCAGCCAGGCCCCGGCAAATCTCCTGGCGCCTCCAGGTCGCAGCCATCCTCGTCTTGCACGATCGGCACAAACTCCAACTCCCCAACCGCAGACATGACGTCCTCCTCCTTGTCCTCGGCGGTGCCCGAGGCCCCCTCAATCTCAACTCCAGCCGCAGGGGCCTCCCGGGCGCCCCCCTGCGCCCATCCGTCGCTGCTACCCTCTCCGCCCGGTGCCGCAGCACTCACCGGGCGGGGGCAATCCCCTCATTGGTCCGCCCGGCCGGGGCATGCAGCGTCCCCGGCCTTGTGGTCCGGCGACCCACAATCGCCGCAGATGTGCTCGAACCTGCACGTCGTCCCAAACCTGTACTCCCCCTCATTCCACCAAGAGCAAGCCCGCTGGACATGTGTGGCGCGCCTGCCGCCCTTGCCACCCCCCTTCACACCTTTTCCTCCCTTGCCGCCCCCTTTAGTACTCTGCGCACCGCCCTGCTGTGCTGGCTGCGGCTGCTGGACCCGTGGGCGGCCCCCTCGCTGTCCCTGTGCATCTCGCTCCGACCACGGGCGCTTGCCCAGCGGCCGGAGGCCCTGCTCCCTGGAATATTCGGAGAAGAGCTCCGAATACGATGCCACCCCGAAGCTCACGGTGTCGTCCTCCTCCATCCGCAAGGTGAAGAACTCGTAGAACTTAATGAGGGGGGTGGCGCCGAAGACAGCCGCCTTGTGGTGAAATCAGTCCTTAAAATGCACCATCAACCTGTGCTGCCTGTCCGATTTCACCTTGTGCAGCACAGCAGAAGCCCCTCTCCCATTCCGCCAACGAGGTGCACCTGGACTTGGTTTTTGTCCCCGACCACGTTAGCTTCCCATCGTCCCCCAGCACAAAACGCTCACTAGAGTCCAGGTCCACCCCGGGATACACCCGCAAATCCAAACCCGACAGATCCCCTCCCGAATGCCTGGGAATCACCGGGCGCAGGGCCCGCTCACCTGACGCCTTTGGCAGCGAAGCCGGGTCCAGGGAGCCGTTCAGCGCCTGCTGCAGCTGCTCCTCCGAGACTGTACGCATGCCCGCCGCCATGAGGGCCAAAGCCTCCCGCCTCTCCTCCGTGAGGGGCTGAGGCCCCCCCGCGCCCGCCGGAGCTGGCGCCACCGGGCGTTCGGCTGCTCTCGGTGGCGATGGAGAGCGCGCCCGCTTCCCCCCAAATCTCTCGTCCATGACGTCGGTGAACGACGCCGAGGGCTCCTTCCCGCGCACGAACACCTGCATGTCCCGCACCCTCTCCCGCAGCAGCTGGACCAGAACGTACCACTGGTCCAGCGAGGCTGAAGCCGACCCCGGCAGCTCGTCGATGTCGCAGTCCTCGTCCTCCAGAGCCGGGATCGCCCACTTCATCTCCGGGAAGTCCACCGCCTCCAAAGCCCGCGCCGGGCGCTTCCACTCGTGCTCCGACGCATGCAGCACCAACGACATGCGCAACGCTGCCCCCTCCGCCAGCACCGCTGCCCGAACCCGCGCACACTTCCCGAGGTCCCATGCCTCCCGCTTCCCCTGTGACCTATCTAAGACAGCCTTGAACCTCGCCTCCATCGGGGAGGTGGCGCCTTGGCCCGAAGTCCTGCACCCCCGCCGACAGAGCCGCTGCCACCGCGTTTGCCACCAGCGCTGCCAAATCCTCCGAAGACACCGTCATCGAACTACCCGTGGCCCCTCGGGGCCCGCTTGAAGGCGGCGGGATAGCCCCCAGCATGAACTCCCCCCAGCGCTTCACCTGCTTCAGCCACCTCTTCGCTCCTGGCCTCACCGCAGACCAGGAGCCCCGGGGCAGATCCCAAGTCGTGGCACCTGTGAAGGCCACTGTGGCCCCAGCCGAAGCCCCCTCCACCAGCAGGCTGATCTCCACCAGCGTACGGGTCTGCTCCACCGCCTCCTCCGGCACCCCCGCCAGGGGAGCCGCCAGCGCAGATATTCCCCCAAGCACCTCGAACTGCGCTGACTCCCACTCCTTACGAGGTACCGAAGGGCCCACCTGCAGATCCCGCGGCGACTCCAGCACGGACCGCACGTCCGCGGAATCCCACGCGTCCCACGCCGGGCTCCTGCCTGAAGACATTTAAAAATTGCTCGCCGAACACCAAAAACCGCCGCCCGCACTAATTCTCCTCGTCCGCGCCTGCCGCCGGCTGCGAATGCCAGTGATATCGGTACCACGCGTAAGGAAACGAGGATCCCACAGGGGACTATTCGGGAAGTACGGAGGAGGTAGTTTCTGTCCCACAAAAAATGAGCCCGAGGCTCGGTGAGGAACTGTGAATTTTTTGCGGAGTTTTTTAGCTGCAGGATTTCGCGGAACGGAGTTCCGACGAATCCGACAGTACGACTTTTCTGATTGTTGATTGGTCGACTGTCGACAGTGGAACTGTCAATCGGTCACGGAGACAGTGACTGTCTTAGCCTGTCATGTAGACACGGAGTGTCTGCCTGTCATCGGACGGAGGACACTCCAAACAGTTCATCGGACGCATTGCACTCTTGTGCAGTGCCTGCTCGCTTTCGGGTGGAATGCGAAAGGTTTGTCGACAGCAGTTTAAAATTGCTAAGACAGCCAGAAACACTTCATTCTGCGAGAACTTCGGGCTCCGAGTCTACCAATTTCAAAAAGTTCCCCACACCCACCACTCCCTTGGGGTATGGAACTTGCAGGTCATCGTAAGACCCTGCAGTTGGGCTGACTCTTCTGCAACCTAGTTGCCTACCACCTCCCTAGAAGTACTTGTCAGTTTGTTGTGTGATGGTTGTTGTTGATGAATGTTGATTGTGAATGTTGAAAATGGTGCTTATTATGAGCACCACCTTGACTTCAGAAATCTATCCTCCTGGGAAGTACTTACTACACCTGACGGCTGACCGTGCATGCACTACACACGACGCATGACCATGCATGCACTGCGCATGACTGTTGACCATGCATGCACTGCACATGACGGCTGACCGTGCATGCACTGCACATGACGGCTGACCGTGCATGCACTGCACATGACGGCTGACCATGCATGCACTACACATGACGGCTGTAGGGCTGTTCCATTTATTGTCCTATGGGGGGGGTGGAAGGCATTGGCAATTTTGTCTGCGGGGGGAGGTCGATATCTACTGCTGTCCGCGGGGGTCGACATCTACTGCTGTCCGCGGGGGGTTACGGGAGGCACCCTGCGGACAAGTTACAAGTAGAACCTCAACCTGTCCGGAGGGTCGAGAGAATCCGGACACATGTAACCACTGACGATCGACAACTCAGACTCACGCAATGCAAAAACTCGGATGATACAAAATTCCTTCACCCAGCCTACCAGACAAACGTTATCGGAACAGTCCAAGACCACGCAATTGCAATAACTTAGACTTTATATAGTCTCAGATGGCTCCTCCTTTGACCGTGGAAACGCTTTTAGGTAACGGCATTTTGCGTCAGCACCTCACTGATTTCGTGAGAGAAGGTTTCTCACTTGACGTATTGAAGGAACATATCCCTAACGAGGATCTAGTAGAGCTTGGTCTGAGTACCGCGTCTATAGCTGTTTTTCGCTTGCGTACTTGGTGTCTAGCCACACTTGGTGAAGACCGCTTTCAAGAGAAAGTGAATGATAAGCCGTCACTTGATATACTAGAAAAAACAGCGATGAACACTTCCAACGCAATCAAGTTAAGCAAGGAAGAACTTCGAGCTATATTTTCCACCATGGCGACGCGGCGGTTTTCCTCAACGCTGGGCAAGAGGAACTCGCCAAGCAGCTTGCCTCCGAGGCTTCACGTGAGTGCCTAATCAAGGGGGGGAGAGGGTGTTACGGAGGCACCCTGCGGACATGTTTGACGTTACAAGTAGAACCTCAACCTGTCCGGAGGGTCGAAAGAAGCCGGTAACATGGCGCTGGCGCGGGGCGCTGGCGCGGGGCGCTGGCGCGGGGCGCTGGCGCGGGGCGCTGGCGCGG
>LGRX02014973.1:0-19954 GCA_001247695.2 Cymbomonas tetramitiformis
CCCTCACTCAGGTCCTTCACACTAGCCCGCCCACAGCATCGCCCACGCAACCTGCGCTCGATCCCTCACAACATTTTCCACATAGAAACAAACCTACTACAATATTTCCTGACAGGCAAGTGCCAAATGCACACCATCAAGCACAATGACAGAGTGGTGCATGAAGAGCAGGGACTTGCCTTCAGAGTCGGAGAGTAAGCAGTCCAGGTCAAGGAAGAGAAGCAGGCGTGCGGTTCCAACATATCCCTTGTATGCCGCCCAGTGCAGTGCGTTTCGGCCGTCGTTGTCCCGCGTATCAAGTCCTACGTTCCACCGGGTCTGCCCACGCATGCATTTCACACAAACTGAACAGCATAAGGCCCGCTAATAAAGGCCAGCCCACCATCATCCCAGTGGATGTGAAGAGCAACCAGAAACAAGCGGGGGCCCTGACAAGACACAATGCACAAACACACTGAATAGCATGAGGTCCGCCAACAAAAGCCAATCCACCATCCATCCCACTGGCTGTGAAAAGCATTCAAGTACTTTACAGCTGTACATCAGACAAATGGAATCTACCCGACCCGGGGGGCTTTTTGAACAGGGCGGGGCCGTGATAAGACACCACCGACACCGACACACCACAAACCGAATGCAAAGCAGCATGGATGATGGGAGGCACGGATCGTCGCCAAACACGAATGTTGGATCCCGGGTACCAACAAATCACACACACGCTCGAGTGGCAGAGGTGAGCCGGCTTCAGAGGCACAGCAGCAGTGCGCCCGCAGGGCAGTCGCAGAGGGGCTCAGGTGGGCCAGTGAGGCTGAAGGGAGCACAGGGGTGGCCCTGCACGTAGGCTTGGTGGTGGAGATGTGGCTCGCGCAGCTCGGGGGGCAGGGATGAACCGGTTTCAGGCTCAAGGCAGCAGTGCGCCGGCGGTGCGGATGCAGAGGGGCTCGGTTGGTTCAGTAAGGCTTAGGGGGTCCCATTCTTCACTAGTGAGCTCCAGAGAATCCGGATAAGTGTCCCGAAGTGTGTGTTGAATCCTTCAGAGAAGTGCCCACCATCGTCCCAGTGGATGTGAGAAGCAAATCAGGAGCAGAGCGGGGCCGTGACAAGATACCACCAACTCATACATATTCCCAACCCACATGCAAAGCAGCATGGAAAGATGATACGATGTGACCGATCATCGCCCAACAGTTGTTGGTCTCTGGGTAACGGAGTAAGCGGACCCTGTTGGCATGCCACCCAGTGGCTCACGGTCGATGGATGGGAACCGTTGGTCCATGGTGATGCCATGAATGCAGTCACACCACACAGCATGGGCACCCCATGTTAAAAAATGAAAACATGCGGGCACCTAAGTGCTACCCACAAAAATCAAGGGAAAACACAGAACGTGGACTTCACCACTCTCTCCCTCTCCTTGCAGCAAAGGCAGACAAATCCACCGAGCTCTCCAAGAGGCAGTGCCCGCCAGAATGGCACCACAGGGACAACCGCCTCCCAAAACCCACTTCCATCCGGCGGCCGTCCCCGTTCACAGCGACGCGCCAGTACCTCACATCTGGGTTAAAGAACACGCGTCCCCCAGCACGTGTAATAACCATGAGCACAGGACACGGAGAGGGAGCCCATATACATACACTGAACGGCATGAGATCGGCCAACAAAAGCCAGCCCACCATCATCCCAGTGGATGTGAGAAGCAAATCAAGAGCAGAGCGGGGCCGTGACAAGATACCACAAACGCATACATATTCCCAACCCACATGCAAAGCAGCATGGAAAGATGATACGATGCGACCGATCGTCGCCAAACAACTGTTGGTCTCTGGGTTACGGAGTAAGCGGACCCTGCTGGCATGCCCTAGTGGCTCCCGGTCGATGGATGGGACCTGTTGGTCCATGGTTATGTCATGAATACAGTCACACCACACAGCATGGACACCCCATGTCAAAAAAAGGAAACATGCGGGCACCTAAGTGCTCCCCACAAAATTCAAGGGAAAACAAAGAAGGTGTACATCACCACCTTCTGCCTCTCCTCGCAGCACATATACATACACACACATTAAACGGCATGAGATCCGCCGACAAAAGTCAGCCCACCATCATCCGAGTGGAGTGAGAGGCATTCAGGATTAGGGCGGGGCCGTGGCAAGATACCATTCGCTTCGAAACATCCCAAGCCAACCGCAAAGCAAACCCACCACAAACACTAATCACAGCCAAAAATGTGCATATACATACACTGAATGGCATAAGATCGGCCGACAAAAGCCAACCCACCATCGTCCCAGTGGATGTGAGAAGCAAATCAGGAGCAGAGCGGGGCCGTGACAAGATACCACCAACTCATACACATTCCCAACCCACATGCAAAGTATCATGGAGAGATGATACGATGTGACCAATCATCGCCCAACAGTTGTTGGTCTCTGGGTAACGGAGTAAGCGGACCCTGCTGGCATATCTCTTTGCCAGACAATTTAGTATACCCTATAAGGTATGTAAATTTCGTATTGGCCATCGGCAAATATTCCACACCTCAAGGTACATATAACAAAAAAACGCATTGTTGGTACTGTGAGGGTGGGAGCGGCGAAAAATTGGCATTGTGGTTAAGGCGTGGGCCTTGAATTTTGGCACTTTTGGCATCGGTTCGGAGGTCGTGGGTTCGAGCATAGGGGGGCACATAGCGGGCGACCCGAGGGCGAGGCACATAGCGCACCGGCAATGCGTCGGAACCATCCATAACCCGGCTCATTTTGAGGCTTTAGCGCCATATTTTGTTGGGACAAGGGATGGTGCATTGATTTGTCGATGTTAATGCCACTTTGGGCGTAAAACTGGTGTGTCATACCCACTATGATAGGGGTATGACACCATGGCATACCCCCTGTCATACCGTCTTTGGGCACCCCCTGCACCTTGAGCATGCATAAATCGACGTGCCTACATGGTGGGAACCCATAAGGGTCATCTAAAGGGGGGCCCCATCACCCCATGCATAATGAGATTCACATATGTGGCCATCTCAAACAAATTCATCCGACTCTACCACATGCTCTCCATCTTTATCTTCGAGTATACCTAAGTGGCATCACATAAAACTCCGTGGCAAGTGCTCTAGAGACCAAGTCCAAAGCATGTAACGACGCCATATATCTCAATAAAGAAAGGCTTAACTTTCTGTCAAGTCACGTGCACTGTACTTATGTGATTTGTGTCTCAAACGTAAAACTTATAGTTTAACGGAAGGGATATTTTTATCGTTTTTCAACGCTCAAAACTTGAAAGTGAATCCGGTCAAAATACGTTCTTGACTGGGTTGGGATGACCATCAACATGCTCATCCCGAGCTCGCGTTGACGTTCGGGTCTTGTACAGTGAAAGTCCCATCACGATTTATAGACCTTAACATTGGTTTCCCGCTGCTACTCGACTGTAAAAAGGCACCGACAAACTTTTGCACCAATCTGGTCACTTCGGTTAAAGTTACGACACTGCAAGTGTAGTAGGGTAAGATAGTATACATAGGGTATACCAATAGAGTATACTAATAGGGTATACTATCCTGTAAAGAGATACATACACACACGGACACACACACCTCGGTCTTCTCCGGTTACGGTGTGCCAAAGGAGTCGGTCCAAGGATAAGCACACACACACACCTCAATTTTCTCAGCAAAAGAGGGACAAAGCCACACGCCGAGGCTACCTTCGCGTGGGCCGGAACCCGACCATCACGAAGCCCGGAGCCGACTTTACAACCACCTAGGGCGAACCACGCCAAGGAGGTGCAGTCTTTCATCTGGACCGCCCGCCATTGCTCTGACATAGCCCCTATTACTCAGGTCCTCGGATCTGTCCGTGCATAGCCCTAACCGTGGGACCCTCCAAACGCAATACGCATGTGTCCAGCCATAAGGAGAGGAGGTGGAAGGCAAGGCGTCAAACGTTAAAGCCTGGTCATCGTCCCACAACATTTATGTGCCTGCAACGTTCTGATATGCATTCTCTGGCTACACGATAGAATAGCTCGACAGTTGCGAGACCAAAAAAAGTCATCAGTGCAGCACACTGCCGTGTGGCGACGTGAGTCGTGAAAAGGGAAGGGGCCAAGTTACCCCAAGATGGTACAACAGGGAGGTGTGTCCGTACTGCGCTGCCACGTGGCATACCTGAAAAGCAACCAAGGCCCAAATAATGCATCCGTGCGAGCAAGTGCTCAAATGGCTCTCGATGAAATTCTGCTTGTCCTCACAGTGGAAGCTGCCAGCAGAAGAGCCATGACACATGTAGTCCCAAGGGCGCGGCGCGCGCGCACGGTCGCAGGGCCACGGCAACGCTGCGAAAAGTGCACTTGGCACAGCTTCTAAGTATGTCTCAGGCTACCAGAAAGCTGGCTGTGCTATGAACCCTTGAGCGGGGTTGCTCGAACTCAGCGTGAGGCAGGATCCTGTAGCCTCTCACGTGAAGAAGTGAAAGTGCTCCTCCAAAGACCAAAAGCTGCATCACAGGGAGCCCACCGAGTAGCCGCGCGCATCGACCATATTCGGATCCGCTCCCGCTCTCAGAAGCAATTCCACGGCCGGCAAGCAGCCTCTCACAGCGCCCCAGTGCAGAGCCGTCTGCCACGACCAGGCACAAGTTAGTGTGCGAGACGCACGAAAGTTGCGAGGTGAGGCCAGGATATGCTAGGACCAGCTGGGAGAGGCAGAAAAGTTGCGAGGTTGGGCCGGGTGCGCCAGGACTAGCTGGAAGAGAACAAATACTTTGAAGCGAATCCAACGCATAAACAGGAATTCTTTCCGAACTCACTTGCTTGGAACCATCGACAGCATTCACTTCTGCTCCACGCTGCAAAAAGGAAATCAACTCCAGTAAGCGCTCGAAAGAATCCAACCTAGGCGTAAAATGCGACTATAGAATACGGTTCTTGGAGCGTCGAGCGCACTACGTACACCGTTTTGCAGCCACCCAGCACTCTGGATGCAGGGAATGAAATCGTTCCGTTTACTCACAAAAAACTAGCTGCTCCCAGCTACGGCCACTGGAAAGAAACGGAACTAAGCACGCGTCTTCCAGCTCCAGGGCCCGCAGTTAACAGGCACCATAAGGTTCATAGGTTAAGTCGGTGGCGGAAAGCGATGTATAAAAAGAATGAGTTTGTTTTTGCTCTCAAACATCTTTTGGAGCAGTGGGCAATACGATCCCCACGATCATACCTCAATGAGCCAGCACACGGCAGCGACTCGATTATTAAGTGCGGCCCACTGAAGCGGATAGTATCCCTGAAGCATAAAAGCGTGAAAAAATTAGAAATGCAGCAGGTTATCGGTGGTTTGGGAATTTCGGTTGGCAAGATAGTTGACGGCTTTCTTTCTCGGAGGGACGCGCCCCGAGATAGCTGAGCACACGCGCTTAACACAATATGGCATAAGTCACAAGTTTACCTGCTCATCGATGCTTGTCGTTAACTCTGGCTTTATGTCTACCCATTTCGTGAGAGTTTCGATATCGCCGAAGGCTGCAGCCTGGGTAGGGAGCCCTAGATCAGTTTAGAGAACCGCTAATTGAAAGAAACGTTTTCAAGACGGGAGCTCGCGTTGTACCTTCCAAATTGGCTGTTCAGGAGTAAGTGGTGCAGTGTCACCCATTAGTACGAATTGCTTGCTAGAGATATCTTAACACATATGAAACGTGAAAAGACGCTTGCTGAAAGACTGCTGATATATCAAGTCATATGATCGGAGAGAAGCTTTCCCTCACCTGTCGCTGCAAGTAAAGCTAAATGGCTACTGCCCCGTGTGACAGTGAACCTCTGCTCCTTTATATGATTTGGAACCATTCGCTACAGTGGCTGTTCCCATTATGATGCACTTTTTGGATCGTTCCTCAGGACGAGCTCGATAATTCGATATGCGCGCGCAAACGGTCGAGATGTCACCTTGTCAGTCAAGATGAGTTCCCAAAAAACCGAATTTAAAAATATTAAAATCTCGAGCTTCCACAACCCTGCGCATTGGTGGAGGGTCGATACTGCTGTTCCCATTATGACGCAACGCCTTAATATGAGATTTGTTATGAAACAAACTGATCGTTCGGTGCTAGTGTATAAATATACGGAAAATCTTGATTTGCACCCAAACGTCGTGCCCAAATGAAAATTTTGACCATCCCATGATATATAAATGGGGGTATTTTATATATCGCGCTGGGTCCGCGACGCCAACTCGAATATCATTGGGAGATAATATATGCAGTGTATACAAAACCAAGCTTCGAATCGACAAAAATCAGGGGGAAACACGCTGTAAACAATTGTTTTTTTCGTTACCCGTCCTTTTCTAGCTCCGTTCCGTCATATCGAATATATCACGCGTTTGAACGCTATTTCATGGAATCGCGCGCTATTTTTTCGAGTATTTTACTGGACAGCAAGAGAATTTACATTTGTATACAAAAATCATTTACACACAAGTTTTATATATCGCGCGATTGGACGATTGAGTGAAATCCCTTGTTTTTATTGCGAAATCGAAGATTCTACTGTCTTAGAATATGGAGTTTGTAATGAAAATCTGAAGTGCGTCATAATGGGAACACGTCATAATGGGAACAGCCACTGTATGCTTCATCTCCGTTCGCTGTACGTGTTATGAATTTAGATATGAGTCATTTTGGTGACCATCTCCGTTCGTTTTTTTGTTTATTTGCTATGAGGAAAGCGAACAGAGATGAAAAAGCAAAGCTCAAATCCCAACGGGCGATACAGTCGATTTTTCGATCTCACGATCGCCAGACGCTAACGATGATAGTGCCACTGCATTCGCGTACATTTGCCGCGACGCCACCCACGCGTTATGGCATGGCATGTTGGGAAGCAAAAAGGAAGCACTGTCGCGCACACGATCCTGCGGTTAGATGGCCTAGCTAGTGGAGATCTCTCTTTGAGATCGACAGCGCCTAGTACTGTTGATCCTGCGGATTCCCCGCAAATGGGATGACCGCCCAATCGTCTTGTCCGATCCGCTCCTGTTGGGTAGAAAATGCAAGAAAAAGAGCGGAAAGTAAGGCGAAGCAACAAGGCACCACTCCAGCGTCAGATCAACACGCTATTCGATGAAAACGACATTATGGAATGTCATTTTTCAATCGTAATTATAGATAGCTAAATAATTCCAAGGCGTACGAAGATAACGTATTTTCCGACGAGACGCACGTATAAACGCGGGTGGTGCCGATGAGGCTACGTATATAAGTACGTATGAGTGCTTATAGTAAATTCACAAGCACATGCAAGCATTCAAGATGGTAAACACGATACAAGTTTGTCATTCCAAGTTTGACTGAAGGAAACCCGCGTTAGGGTTTTAAGTCTTTTATATATGTTTTTTGTAAGGAAAAAGCTGAGAAAATACCCTCTGAGGTATTTTTCTCAAATTTTTCCGGTTTGCTGTTTTCATATGCACCCCGTTAGCCTGCGGCGAAAGCTGCAGGCAGTGAAGGCGACTATTATTTTAAAACCAGTTAAAAGCATTGTTGGAAAAGCACCCCCTTGGGGTGCTTGGAAGGCAGCGCTAGTCACATCTCAAAGTAATAGTGAACTGCCGGAAAACACGGAAGGCACTAATTCTTGTCGCGATCATGCACCGCGCGTTGTGTCGTGGCGGGTAGCGTGCTGCGGGTGCGCGGGTGAGAAGTGGATGGGCTGTTTGGACTTTGGGTGTGCGGGGCAGCGATGCTGGGTTGCGAGGGTTGTTGAGGGGGAAATTTTTTAGTTATAATATGGAAAGAGGATGGTTCAGCGTTCTCGGCAGACTGATCGAAAAGTCTTTACTCGAGATGCCTTGGAAGCTGGCACGGTAGATTGTGCATCCCCAAAAAGCACGACAGGCAGACTGGCAAAAAGGCGCCTAGTCAGTGGAGGTTCCCTAGGGAAAAGCAGCAGGGAGTGACGTAAGCTCGTAAATTCCCAGCTCTCCCAGGCTGACTGAAAAGGTTTGACATCGCAGCAACGGTCGTGTAGACCGGTCGGCGTGTGGATTCTCGAAAGGTCGAAGGTCAGCAGGCAGCTGTCGCAAACGCGTGCATATGATGGGACGAATACTGCCAGACCCAAGCAATCTCAACGCTCGCGGGTAGGTATCAAACTCGTCATTAACATTCACATGTGTCGGTAATTATCCAGGCAGATCTTAACACAGCACACGATCGTAGAGCTACAAAATTTTTGAAATTCTGATATTCTGAGATTACACGCTAAGCTCTTATACACAAGCCCAAATTTCCAACATGTAAAAGAATAAAAACAGCAGTAAAATATATTCATAAAAAGATCGGCATAATAACCAAAAGTACGAATTATTGTACAACAAGGCATGGTATCAGTTGGTTCAGGCGGTATTGATAGTTTTTGATGATTTCACTTTTCTGATCAATCTGTAACAAACGCCGGCTTCTCATGGTACCACGCCGGGTTTGTCCAGCTGGTGACACACGTGACAGATATGACAAGTATGACAGGCCTCGCGTAAGATGACTGCTCGAGAGGTGTAGACCTGCCAGAGAAGATATGGTCATTATCGGGTGACCATGAAGTGATAAGATGAGATGACAGTTACCACTTTGCCACTGACGTGTCAGTCAGAATGTGGTGAGCGGTAACATTGTTAGAGCTGGCATGGAATAATGACTTTCCATTACACGCGTTTCGTCCTCCTGCTTGTTCAGAACGGTGTGAATCTAGGGGCACTCAGTGCACTGGCCTAAACCAGCCTGAATTAAGCCTGCATCCTGCTGGTGAATAAGCTTCGCGCCGAGAAAGGACACGCTTCCTTTGTCCCACTCGCTGAGCATTAACGCAGTACTTGACCACGGAGGGTGAGGCGGAGCCGAGCGTTGCCACTGCCCAGTCCATAGAGCGCGAGGCACGGCGATTGGCTCGGGAGAGGAGTAGTCAGAGGCGTGGCACTGGCTATATGAGCACAGAGGGGTCGGCTCCAGAATCCAGCCCCTCCACACCGATATCAGCAGCAGCAGCAAGAGCAGCAGCAGCAGCAGCAGCAGCAGCAGCAGCACTCACAAGAGGAGCAGCAGCCTCAGCGCCCGCAGCCAGTCAGTTCCTCTTTGCATTTGACAGCGTAGACGAGATGGATCAGTATGACAGGGACAGTTACGCGCTTGACAAGGCTGACACCAAGCTTTGCTACACTGGTGGCAAGAACGAAGATAGGGCGCTCTTTATCAGGCGTTTCGTTGAAATGGTGGGAAAGGTACAGCGGGCTCACGAGGCCAGGATACGCAGGCATATGAGGTCAGCGGCTTTTCATGCGCTCAGCCCACAGGCGAAGAAGGCTTTCGTTGACTCCAAACCAGATTACAGATCGCTATGGGACAGTCTGCCTTCGTTCCTAACAGGGGATGCTCATTCCACCTCAGTTGCCTATGACTGGTGGTGCGCTGCATACCTGAAGAATGGCCTCATGGCCTCTCATGCGCATCATGCCTTGAAGGATCTCACTACGAGGGACTCTTTCCAGGGCTCCGTGCGCTGCGCACAACCTCCTTTCCATGAGCTGACGCCAGGAGCGACATGGGCAGTCTGCAGAAGGTTCCAGGATGGCGATACTGATGGTGAACTGTCTGGCGAGTGGGAAGATGAGGGAACCTCCACTAAGGGTCTTACAGGGACAGATGGCACGGAGGATTCTCACTATTTTTGGGCCTTGAGGGCTTTCGTTGCAGAGCTCGAGGCCAAGTTCTTGATGAAGGGCACCAAAGAGAAGGAGGACCTGTTGGTCGCCAAGTCGCAGACCACCGAGCAAGATGGCCTCGCTGGCGCCTCCCTCTGGGGGGACAAACAGCGTCTTCCAACTTGTTGGAGGCGGTGGGGTCGGCCTATGCCGACCTGGTGAATTATGGGTCGGTACGTGAGGATCAACATGCGAGGAATATCGTGGGGTCGCTGTGCGCCTACGTGGCGCAAGAGTCCGCGCATGTGTTGTGTTGCAGGGAGCACCCGCACGCCAAACCGGTTTACTACATCTTCGAAGATCATACGCGGTGTTTGCGATGGCACACTCAGTTTACGGATGAGTACCTCATGCGGGGCGACCGCAAGTTCACGCAGATGCTGTGGGGGTCCAAGCAGGTGGCAGCTCCGTGGGTGCTGGCAGCGCTGGAGTCCCTTGAGGCGCGCCTTTCTCCAGCGGCTGCGCCTCCCGCGCTTCAGGCTCGAGTGGCAGTGAGGCCTGAGCACATGGACGAGATGTGGACGAGAAATGTGGACGAGGTCCGCGACCGCCCTACAAATTATTGGCCTTTTCGCACGCGTGGAAAACCGTCCGTCCGACGCGTGGACAGCGTACGGACACCCTATGGACGCTTTTTTTGCTAAATCCACACGTGTGAAATTGTCTAGTTTGTAAAAGTGATGTTCATACGGTGTCCATACGATAAATCCATACGTCGTCCATACGTGCGCATCCGTGAGGACGACGTATGCTAGTTTACCTGATTTTATTACGCGTGTGGACGCTCCGTGCACTGCCCGACCGTATGGACAGGTGCCGTCCATACGCATGAACCACTGGAAATTGTTGTCCACACGTGCGGACTGCGAGAAATGCCGCTTCTACCCCTCCTCAGCCATATGGACACCGTGGGGACGTGTCCCTGGACCGTACCGACGCGTACGGACGACGTGTGGACGGGCGTATGGACAGTGTGAGGCCCGTGCCGTGCCACTCTTTTGCGCTTGTCCGCACGTGTGGACACCCATTGCACCCGGGCCTGGGTGTACCCGAGCACTGCTTGCCCCCTCCTCAGCCATGTGGACACCATGTGGACGTGTCCCTGGACGTACCGATGCGTACGGACGACGTGTGGACGGGCGTATGGACAGTGTGAGGCCCGTGCCGTGCCACTCTTTTGTGCTTGTCCGCACGATTCGTGTGGACACCCATTGCACCCGGGCTTGGGTGTACCGCCGAGCATTTCCTGCCCCTTCATCAGCCACATGGACACCATGGGGGCGTGTCCCTGGGTCGTACCGACGCGTACGGACGACGTGTGGACGGGCGTATGGACAGTGTGAGGCCCGTGCCGTGCCACTCGTTTGCGCTTGTCCGCACGTGAGGACACCCATTGCACCCGGGCCTGGGTGTACCCGAGCATTTCCTGCCCCTTCATCAGCCACATGGACACCATGGGGGCGTGTCCCTGGGTCGTACCGACGCGTACGGACGACGTGTGGACGGGCGTATGGACAGTGTGAGGCCCGTGCCGTGCCACTCGTTTGCGCTTGTCCGCACGTGTGGACAGCCATTGCACCCGGGCCTGGGTGTACCCGAGCATTTCCTGCCCCTTCATCAGCCACATGGACACCATGGGGGCGTGTCCCTGGGTCGTACCGACGCGTACGGACGACGTGTGGACGGGCGTATGGACAGTGTGAGGCCCGTGCTGCGCCACTCGTTTGCGCTTGTCCGCACGTTTGTACAACCATTGCACCCGGGCCTGGGTGTGCCCGAGCGTTACTTGCCCCTTCATCAGCCATATATGGGCACCATACGTAGGGGCGTGTCGCCGAACGAACCCATGCGTACGGACGACGTGTGGACATACGTATGGGAGATCGGAATTCGCCAATAATCCTTACGTATGGACGTCGAAATTGGAGCGAGTTCGTTGAAACACGCGTGTGGACACATGCATTCGCACGTGTGAATGAGGGTTTGCCGCATGAATGAGCGGAATCAGGCGTGTGAATACAGGTGTCCGTACACACGGTTTATTTACATATATAATACATCGTGTATCATCCGCAATCATCTGAATCAGAACTACTACGGTCATCCTCGCTACTACTGTTACCATCGAGTTCACGGAAGAAATCCGCCTTGCGATCCAACTACACAACTTGCAAGCAATAAGTTCGTCGTCGAATGGCCAAAGGGGCAGCATTTTCTTTGTACCGGGCAAGCCAAGCCGGCATGAAAGGAACATCCTGAATTACCTTCCGCACCTTGTTCGAGTTCTTGTACTTTTGCTACAGAAGTTTCTTCGCTAGCGGTCCCATATTAGTCGCGAGCGCTTCAGACCCCGTACCCACTTGATTGCACCGGTCTTTGCGTTGAGTGGCAGTCTTCATGGTGATGGTTTGTCTGCAAAGAATTCCCATTGTAAGGCATACACTGGATGGATGGTCCATAATAGGCCGTCCATTCGGTGTCCGTGCGCCGTCCGTTTGGACGGAACAAGGTGTTCACCCGTATGGAACAACAGAAACTCGCAAACGACCTACAATCTTACCGGGGCAGTAGCCATAGTTGCGTGTGGTCGGTCCCCAACCATCACCAAAAATCACGCAGTGGACCCCGTGAATCAGGTTGTACAAGATATGCATGGGTTGACAGATTTTTAAGGTCCTAATTTGCACTATTGGGTCATAAACATGATATGTTTAATTGCTAGATGCATTTGGAAGCCATCTAGTAGGTGTACGCGGCTTCGGGCACTCCGGTCCTTGTGAAAGGACCGGCATTTTTATTTAATTTTCGTCGGTACTACCCCCGCGTTTTATTCCTCTCAAGCACAATCATGCCCATATCGAGTATAGCACCCAAAAGAGGTTCGGAATAAATTCTTGGACACCCAAATATGGTGTCAAAACACTCAAATATCAACTATATCGAAAAAACGCGGCAGATAGCCCCAAATCACTTCGGTCCTTGTGACACGACCGTGATTTTGGGCAGTAGCCATATATCGATACAATTATCACATATCCGAGATATGGATATACCGCGCCTTGTTTCGTTGTGAAGAGAATTTACTTTTCAGGAGGTCGATGCATAATGAGAAGCTCGGCCACTTCGACCGCGCCAGCGTACCCCGCGCCAGCGTACCGCGCCAGCGTACCGCGCCCGCGTACCGCGCCGGCGTACCGCGCCGGCGTACCGCTGGCGTATTACGGCCCGGCGTACCCTTTTCCAGCGTACCAGCCCGATACCCGGCGCCAGCGTGCAGCGGTACCCAGCCGTGCCGGCATCCAGCATGCGGCAGCCGGCGTGCGGCGCCAGCGTGCCAGCCAGCGTACAGCCAGCGTGCACCGCGCCGCGACCGCGGCCAGCGTCACCAGCGCCAGCGTACAGCGCCCGGCGATACCGCGCCACGTGCCAGCCAGCGTGCAGCCAGCGTGCCGGCACGCCCCCAGCGTACGCCAGCGTGCCGGCGGCAGCGTGCAGCCAGCGTACAGCGCCAGTACCCAGCCCGCGTGCAGCCGATACGCGCCCCAGCGTGCCAGCGCCGGCGTACAGCGCCCGGCGTGCAGCGATACCCGCGCCAGTCACCAGCGCTTGGCGGCCACAGCGCCAGGCGATACCGCGGCGCCGGCGTACCGGCAGCGACCGCCAGCCAGCTGCCTCCGCAGTGTTTCAACGCCGATGTTAACACGGCGGTTGCAGCGCGCCAGCGACCAGCGCCGTGGCGCCGGCGTACGGCATGTTTGCGTGCAGCGCGGCGGCACAGCCGGCGACACGCCCGTACAGCCAGCGCGTGCAGCGCCCATTACGGCGCTGACGTACCCAGCATGACGTACCGCGCCAGCGTACCGCGCCAGCGTACCGCGCCAGCGTCCGTACGGCGCCGTACGGCGTTCGTACGCTCGGCTTAGGTTTCTAGCGTATGGACAACGATGTTCATACGTTCCAGTTCACATCTGCGCGCATGCACCGACACTTACGGTCAAGGTTGTAAACTCGTCGTACACACGTTAGATTATGGATGGACGCTATGTGTTGTCCGTGTGGATTCCGCAAGCATTCTAGTCCATACGGTTCCATGAGAGCGGTTGTCCACACGCGTGGAAACGTCAGTTAGCTGTCCATATGGGTTTCGTACGAATTTTCGTATGAATTGGCACATTTTCGTACGTCTGCATGTCCCATGGACGGTCTGTCCATGTGGTTGGAAATATCAACACATTTTGAACAGTCCGCATGGATGGATAGCAAAAGCACACGGTGAATTACGTGTTTTCGTACGACTTTATAGTGTTTGTACGTTTTTTGTTGAAAACTGTCCACACGCGTGGAAACGTCAGTTAGCAGTCCATACGCTGTCCATCCGAGTTAGCCTTGACTGTCCGTATGATTCATGTCCCATGCGCAGCATCGTGATATTTTGCATTATGAAGGGAGAAGGGGTGGGGGCTATGAGCCTAAGCCACACCAGTTTAAAGTGGGGGACTTCGTCTACATCAGACAGAAGCCTCGCAGCGGCATGGAAGTCGCGACCAAGTCCGCCATCCTGAAGCTGGTCAAGATACAACGAGATGGTGTTGTGGTGCTTGAGGACGCCACCAAGTTGAGGGAGAAGAGCACTGTTCAGAGCATCGCGCCATGTCACCTGCAGGTGAAGGACCAGTATGACTGTAGTGCAGCCGTGCCCAGCAGACATCTTGCATGTGAAGTGTGCAGGAAGACTGATGGAGAAGCAGAGATGTTGTTGTGCGACGCGTACAACAAGGGGTACCATTTGTGGTGTCTTACCCCAGCATTGAATGAAGTACCAGAAGGCGAGTGGCTATGTCCTAGGTGCTCAGGCACGAGGATGCAAGCTGCTAACGCTGAGGTGCAGACCTAGGAAACCAAGAGCTCTTGGGTCCTGGAGGACAGATTGGGAATGAAGGAGCAGCAATTGAATGAGAAGTTGTCCTCGGACATGCGCCTGCTGCGCCAGCAGACGTGGGTCCCCGTCGTGTTGTGAAGGGAGATAAGTCACAGCCATGGCATGCTATCTCGTCAAGGGAGATGCTGCTGGAAGAGAAGGACATGTTCCTCTACATGCCAGATCAGATTGATTGGGGCAGGCAGGACAAGCTCTCCGAGGCTGTGCAGATCTTCATGCCAGGGCACTGGAATGAGGGACATCGCACCGTGCTGAGCAAGAAGTACCGGGAACAGAAAGCAATGGCAAGGCAACTGAGGGATGCACCTCGTGTGCCTGCTTTGGCGGAAGAAGAAGTTGAGAAACGAGGAGAGTTGAGACATATGACCAGGGCTCAGGTGCGCGAAGCACTGCAGTGGGGGCTCGAGCTGGTCATCAAGGTGCCCTCCGAGGTGAGGCGCTTGGCGACAGAGAACGGTGGAATCGCAAAAATGAGACTGGAACCGGCAAATGAGACTCAAATGAGACAGGGTATTTTTTTGTGGTTATTTGGTTCAAAGGGCCATATGGATGTGGTATCCATGATTAAAAACGAAATTCGTCGAGAAATTTTGGTTTTAGAGCCATAAAATGGCCAAAAACACGCCGCGATGGCCGAAAAATCTGAGTGTCGAAAAAAGTTGCACAAGATAAGACTATTGCGATATGCACATTTAAGAAACTTGAAAATATGTTATAAAAACAATGTAAGTTGAAAATTTATGGAAAATCCATGTCTACCCCTATCTTAGAGTGTTTTTTGGAGGTTTTTCGTGTCTCGTAAAGCGGCGACACAGTGAAAACTTGGGGGAAACAAGCTAATTTATGTTGTTAAGATGGCTTATGCTAAGATTTATTACACATATCGTGTATTATTGTCAAAATATATCATAGGAAACAGAGGTCACTTCACCAAGAGCGAATGAATGAGTAAAATGAGGCTTTTGAAGCCATTTTGCCTTAGGGTTTGACTGTGCACACTCAAAACTTGGGAAATCACTCTATTTTATGTTGTTATGGTGGACCAAGTTAAGTTTTATCATACACGTTGCATATTATTGTTGAAATACGTCATAGGAAACGAAGGTCACTTATCCCAAAGCAGGCGGATGGGTAAAATGAGGCCTTAAAAGCCATTTCGGCTCAGGGTTTGACCGTGCACATCGTGCCAATGGTCCTATCCTACCCAAATCGCTACTCGTGCGGCGTAGTGGCGAGTTAAAAGCTGCCTACAACAGTATTCACGACGCGGAACAAGTCGCGGTATATCCATATGCGTTCGTGAGGATGCAGAGAGTGATGTTCGTTTTGGGTTCATGGTGAAATTGTAGCATGAACCCAAAATCAACCAGACCTTGACCTGATTCCAAATAGACACACGTAAGTGCGGTTCAAACCACCTAATATACCTCGTACAAGTCTCTCAACCCACTTTCTTGCCGCCCTATAGTTTGCAAGCTAAGATGAAAACGCAGGTCCCAATCGAGCCGTGGTACACCGAGGCAAATCAACGAAAACACTCCTCCAACCTGTGATTCACAAGATGCTTGTCAGCCGGGGTGTCGGGACTCGAACCCGACCTGTGTAGTTTTTAGCTACACAGGCCACCAAGCACCCCCATCTTACTCTAGAAGATCGTCTTCGTGGCTCCGCGCCCCAAGAACTTACTGGGCACAAGCCAAACTCCGAAAGCAAAAATGTGGTAAGCCCCTCCTTATTTCAACTTGGGCTATGTGATGAGCACGAGGGAACTCAGCATGAGCTCTCGAGTCCCCCCGTGTGCGATGTCCGTGGATACTCGTCCCACAGACTACACGATGAAGCAATTTTGTGGACCATCTGCGCCGTCCCTCCTCCAACCTGGCATACACAAGACGCTTGTCAGCGGGGGTGTCGGGACTCGAACCCGACCTGTGTAGTTTTTAGCTACACCGGCCACCAAGCACCCCCATCTTACTCGAGAAAATCATGTTTGTGGCTCCGCACCCCAAGAACTCACTACACCAGGCCTTGTAAACTCCGATTGCAAAAAAAGAGTAAGTCCCTTCTAGTTTCAAACTGGTTGTGTGATGTGCACAAGGGAACTCGACAGGAGCTCCCGTATTCCCCTGTATGCTAGATTCGTTGGTACGCGCCCCCCAAACTACACGAGGCAAAAATTCCCTTGGAAATGAGTGGTATGAGATGTGAGCACACATTTCGACTCAGGGTTTAGCTATGAAACCCCATTGCGTCCTTGTCAAATATACCTGGGCATATCTCTACTTCACACCATACGCGCCCTCACGTTGCACCTCCGAAATTCTGCAGTGGACCAGGTTGAGGACTATCCGACGAGGAGAGCCGCATACAGGGATGCCCAGAAATGTGACTCGGCTGGAAGGGGACGGTGCCAGCAACACGCACCAGTTTGCGGCCGCCTGAAGTAGTGGCGAGATCGTTAATGCGCGCCACCGCCCAGTGGCACAGCTCGTTTCCTTCGATATCCCACAGGTACCTGCCACCCCACATGCCGCCACCCCCCGCGGCCTGGCAGATATGAATCCACGTTCACTCCACGTGGCTCAAATTTATTCGCTTGCCCAGCGCGAGGACTCCACAAAACGAGGAGAAAAGTTTGAGACACCTCTGGAGGTGGCTGAAAATTTGTTCCTCGTTCCTTGTTCTGAAGATCAGTATAAATGACATATAAATGATATAAATGGTCGCTTTTGAGGATTTAGGAATACAGATGCAAAGTTCGCGCGCGGGCAGAATCCTCGTCCAGAATGGGATTCTGGACGAGGAAATTAATGATGCAAGAACTGTACTGTGCCCACCAATCCAGAACAGAGAATTCCTTATCCCTTGCCTGTGAGATCTTCAGTTTCTGAAATTTGGCTATCTCTTCCAAGGCAAACTGCTTGATCTGATCGTCACGCGATACCTCCTGGGCATCCTCCTGAAATAATGCAAACTCCTCAAAGGCAACCTCTTCCGCGCTGGTGGACGCCATGGCGGCATGCGTGGGCGCAGGGACATCCTGAGATGGAAAGCGAGCTTTATAACAAGCTACCACTAGTGTGACCAACAATTCGGAAGAATACTTATCCACGACATCTTTCAAATTTTCAAGCCGATGACCCGCGGTGGTGCAAACTTTATGTAATTTCCCGACTGTGGCCAAATTCTTGTACCGCGGATCTAACATGAGAGCGATCATAACGTGTGCCTTTTTCGCATCATACGACAACAACGGATTCAAAAATGGTTGCAAATGACTAACCAATTTTTCTCGCATATTAAGTTGCAATTGATGTAAATGAGGCTCGTCGTCATCTACCGTACCGATGCAATGCCCAGAGCCAAGAGAGTGGATTTCCTCCAAGAAATGAATTTGTACAAGAGAGAGTCGATTCACGATATCAACCAATACCTCTGGTCTGTGCCTTTGTGGTTATTGCCACTGGATAAGAAAGGGTGTCACGAACGACATACGCTCGTACCCCATGGCACGGCAACTAAGGCACTGCCACATGTCACCCCATTCCAAGTTTCTGATTATGAAAGCATATGCGTGAGTTGCAATTCTTCATCGGATGAATTCCGAGATCGGGACGATATAACCCCCGATATAACCCCCGATATAACCCTTATATCGGGGGTTATAGTTATATAAGTATAACCCCATTTTGGGGCCTTTCGGCAGGGTTATAGTTATATAAATATAACCCACTTATATCAGGGTTATATAACCCCAAGGGTTATATAAGTCCACAGCACTGGTGGGGCCCTGCTCGACGAATTCTCAGAATTCGTCACGGGCGCTGGGGCCCTGCTCGACGAATTCTCAGAATTCGTCACGGGCGCTGGGGCCCTGCTCGACGAATTCTGAGAATTTGTCGAGCGCCCGTGAATTCTGAGAATTCGTGAGAATTCATCGGTCCTCGACGAATTCTCAGAATTCGTCACGGGCGTCATTCCGCTGACGAATTCTCAGAATTCGTCAATGGCGCGGGTTCGCCGACGAACTCGGAATGTCACGGCGCCGGGCCCTCGCCGACGAATTCTGAGAATTGTCGACGCCCGTGACGAATTCTGAGAATTCGTGAGAATTCGTCACGGGTCCTCGACGAATTCGTCGAGGGCCCCAGAGGCAGAGCCTGTGACGAAGTCTTCAGGAATTCGTCGAAGGCCCCAGGTCTCTGACACAGACAGAAACTTTATTACATATAGAAACTTTATTACAGTACAGCTTTGGGAGACAGATAGAAACTTTATTACAGCTTTGGGAAATTCAAAAGGAGAAGTGGAGAGCATGAGCAGCACATAGACGGAACTTTTATATGAATTCCCCGAATTCTTCCCTGTGGCATGGATTCAAGATCACGCTCTCTCTTTTTTGGAGGGGCGGCTTTCGGAGCGTTGGCTTTCAGTTTGGCAGCCTTCCCTGGCAGGTGGGATTATGCTGTCAAAAGCAGAAGGCATCTTATCTTATTTGTTTATTATATGAAAAAATGTCGAAATGTACAGAGAGTAATTCTATATTCTGCATTCCCTGTTGTGGATGCCCGTGGGTCGGGAGTTGCGTGCTAAGAGGGCGCTTAGCACTCCCTACGCGCCCCCAGACCTGCGGCGGGGAGTGGCATCATGCCGATGGGTCGGGAGTTGCGTGTTAAGAGGGCTGTTAGCACTCCCTACGCGACCCCGGACCCGTGGCGTCACCGAGGTACGGTGTGGGTTGCGGTGTGTATGGTAGTCGCATGGGAAGTGCGCAGTCTGTTGGTGACGGCTGCGATGTGGGGACAGCTCCCTGGGCACGCGCCTGATCCTTAGGGGCTCCATGTGATAGTGGGCGGTACCGTATGGGCGACGGTGTGCATGGTGGCAAGGCGCCCGGTTGTAGAAGGTTGGGATGTTCAATATGTGGGGACGGCTCCCCGGGCACACGCCTGTAACCCGAGGTATGTTTTGTGGTGGGTTGTTGTGGATGCTGGTGGGTCGGGAGTTGCGTCTTAAGAGGGCTGTTAGCACTCCCTACGCGCCCCCGCACCCGTGGTGTCACAGAGGTACAGTGTGGGTTGCGGTGTGTATGGTAGTCGCATGGGAAGTGCGCAGTCTGTTGGTGACGGCTGCGATGTGTGGACAGCTCCCTGGGCACGCGCCTGATCCTTTATAGGGGCTCCATGTGATAGTGGGCGGTACCGTATGGGCGACGGTGTGCATGGTGGGAAGGCGCCCGGTTGTAGAAGGTTGGCATGTTC